>PVKU01010757.1:0-49152 GCA_004027475.1 Anoura caudifer | reverse complement strand
ATGCATCTTTCTTCATTTCACTTATTGTAGCCTTCATTTTTTCATCTAATTTGTGAGCAAAATCAACCAATTCTGTGAGCATCCTGATCACCAGGGTTTTGAATTGTGCATCTGATAGGTTGGCAATCTCTTCATCGCTTAGATAAATTGGCTCTGGGGCTTTGATTTGTTCTCCGGTTTGAGCCATTTTCATTTCTGGATTTTTTTTTTTTTTTTTTGTGTGTGTGTGTGTGTGTCTAGTTGCAGCTGTTACGTAGTGAGGGGTGGAGCCTCAGGTGTTCCCCAGGGTGGGACAGCCCAGTGGCTGGATAGTGACACTGTATGTGGGGGCGGGGTCCGAGAGGAGATAATGGCACTTGCTTTACTCACTCTCGGATTCCAGCCCCTTTCACCACTTCCCCTTTGCCTGGATTATCTACGGGTGAATGTGGGACCACCCGGTCAGCCAGCTGCCTTGTGCGGCCTCACTGGTTCTGCACAGTTGCCGCCCCATGCCCGGGGTCTGCTAGTCGCCGCCTGTGTACCTGGGGGCTGCCAGCTGCTGCTGCCTGCCTGCCGGGTCCGCACCTCCGCTTTTTCCTGCTGCGACTCCGCCCCTCTTACCAGTCTGGATGAATCATTGTTGGACTTCCAAACAGTTTGATTTTCTGAGTTCTGGTTGTTTTCTTGTTTCTAAATCTTTGTTGTCCTTAATTTTGGTTGTGAGAAGAGGCACAGTGTGTCTGCCTACGCCTCCATCTTGGCCGGAAGTCCACTCCTTATCTGTTTTTAATTTCAGTGATGACTGCTGGTGGAAGGCAAGGAATATGTATCCTCCATCTCAGGTGTGCTCACACGTTGTAGTTAAGGAAATCCACTCTTAGTCAACCTGGGTGAAAGTGATTGATCAAAGTGTCAAGTGATCTACTTCCAGTGTAAACTACAATTCCCTGCCCAAAATAGGATGACTTATTTAATAAAAAGAGGGTATCATTAAAGCCCAGACACATATTATTCACAAATGGTGGTCTAATGGAATATGAATGGTGTAATTATTCTCTAATAGATAAACATAATCAGTGGATTCTCCACACTGATCCTTATTATAAAAAATGCTTCCAATTAGAGTAATCTAAATGCTGTGCAAAGGCTTGTGTAAAGATGCAATATAAAGCAGTGTAATATTATTTTTTATACTCAGTGAAATACATACAAGTGAGAAAAAGAAGGAGTTCATGGCAGAGCAGTAGAGATGCATAGGGTAAACCAGCTTAAAAATTATATAATCAAATTAGGTCAACAGAAGAAGTTATAATCTGGAAGCAAGTCATACTAATCATCATTATTGTCCATCAATACTTTATACTGAGCAACAATAAACAATGACCCCAAATCACTAGTTAATTTGGTTTGGAATCAGTCCCAAGATGTGAGGCTTCCTTGATTGTATAGTGTAGAAAAAAAAATAAATTATGTAGGAATGACCACAGTGTGCTCCTCATCCTGGCATTATGTTTGATATTCTTTTCAAAAGTCATTTAATGTCTACTGTACCCTTTTAGCTTCACATTTATAGTATAATATTGTTTAAGAGCTTAGGCTCTGGGGCCAGAATATCTTGACTTCCATTGCTCTCTAAGCCTCAATTCTCTCAGCTGTAAATTGCAGGCTAATCAGAGTCCCTACTTCTTAGGGATGTGGACATTTAAACAACTAGATAAAGTTCTTGGAGCTGGCTGGTGATGGAATCGAGGGGCAAAACATAACAGTCAGCTTTTAGAGTCTGCATTCAGACCACCATGCATACTGCCTTCCCCCTTTCAGGGATTTGTGACAATTTAGCAAACTCATACGTGTTGGGGGGGGGGGGCGGCACTTAGCTCACTGGTTGGTGTGTAGCATTCAATGACCAGTAGCCAAAAGGAGAAGGAAGAGGACTTAGAAGAAAAGGAGGTGGAAGAGATTGGCCAGTATAACTAGATTAGAGCAGGAATTTGCACACTTTTACTGTAAAGGATCAGAGAGTAAATATTTTAGGCTTGGCACAGTATACATCCTGTCTCAACTACTCAAGTCTGCCATTGCAGCTAGAGAGCAGTCACACAAAATAAGTAAGTGGGTATGTTCCAATAAGATTTTATTTACAAAATGCATTGAGTTGGATTTTTCTCTTAGAGCACAGCTTGGTATCTGGGTCAGAGAATGAGGACTTGAATTCAGTATCCCCCCTTCTCTTTTTCCGGGTATAATTGACAAATATTGATGAAGTCTAGTATTTTTTCACTTTCTCCCAGATGCCTCCCTCTGGATGACTGTAGCAGCGGAACATCGAGGGAATGAGACCATTGTGACCTCCAGTCTGTTTGCAGAAGTGCTGGTCTAAGATTATACAGTGTGTTATCTAAAGATGATTTAGCAACTGTCAACCAGAAAAAAATTAAACAATTAAACGATAATTCCAGGCATGGTGAACATGACCCAGACCATGGTGAAAACCATGCTTGTGACTCCTCATTCTCTGCTCAAATCAGCATTATGACTTTGTTCAATGGGCGGATACATATTTGTATTTGAAACCCTTCATGCTTTCCAGTCACTGAGTGCCAGGTGATATTTGCAGATAGGGTGAACAGATGTCCTTGTTCACCTGTGGAAGTTCTGGCACATGCCTGCTGTGCCTACTTAATTATTATTATCATCCTCTTTCAATGTTCTAAAAATGTCCCAGTTCAGATGAAAAATTACATGGTCATCTTATCAATAGGAGATAGACCCCAATTCTGTAGATTTCCACTTCCTTTGGAAGACACCTCCTGAAGGGATAGAAAGCAATTCTCATTTAATATTCTCCCTATTTTAGCACTCACTGAGTACCTAATATATGCCGTTTACTGTGAAAGACACTGAAGATAAAACGTTCACTCAGAAGTTCTCATTTTACTTGGAGACAGGTTGTCTGTGAAGGTTTATATGAACTCATTCTCTGACTGAAATCTTCAAATTCCACAGGCACAGGCTGTCTTCTTACAAATTCCCTCCACTCTTCTGTGTTCTAAATGAGCCAAAAGTACATGAGAGCAGAGGGAGGTACACAGCTTCTCCCCCATCACCAGCATCTAGTCATGCTCGCTGTGTACTGAGTGAGTCCTAAGTAACTACTCAGGCAATAAATAACTCAGCATTAGTCAAAGGTTTCCCCATGAAGCGTTATTTTTTTGTTCCCACTTTGCACTGAGACAGGGAAGTGAGTTATTATGAAGAATTTAAGATGCCTGTATGTGAGGCTGCAGATACTTATCTTCATACTTTATACCTGTTACTTATTTAGAGCTTACTATATGCCTGGCCCTAAATTAATATTTTGTGTATTGTATAGCACTTAATCCTCACAATCACCCCATAATGTAGGAGCTATTGTTTTCTCTATTTTGTAGATAATAAAGCTCAAAGAATTAAGGAAACTGACATAAGGCAACATAGCTAGTAAGCATTAAACACAGGACTCCATTCTATGTTTGATTCCCATGAAGACTGAATTATTTGGAAAGCTGTGAGGCAAAGCACAGCTCAGATGTATGCACTCAATGACAGCCTTGACTAAGGTGCTTCATTTAATAGTACTAGTATTGCTACTACAAACATTGCAGGGGCCATATTTATATTACAACATTATTTGTTGTTTATCTGAAATTCAAATGTAACTGACTGTGCTGTATTTTTATTTGCTAAAGATGGTAACATCATCAGTTACTCAAGCTGTGGAGGAGATTTGTACTAAAAGAGCACAAAGTCCTAATGCAGTTCTCACTTGAGTTCTACATGCCATTCCTGAGTTCATGATCCTGGGTATATGTGAACATAGACAATATCCTTAGTGCAGTTATGACAAAGTACAGGAGGGCATTCATTTTTCAGCTTTCACCACAGCTCTCATGGTGTGCATTGTCTGATCTCAGGCAGAAGCTGTAGGAACCCAAAATGCCCCTGAGCCACCCACATTATATTGAGCCTTTTCCACCACTACACAAATTAACCCATAGAGTAAGTCATTGAGCTCTCCTTTTGTGGTGATGAGAGGCAGTGTAGAGCTTGGCTGTTCAACTGAACTTCTATTATAAATTACAGCAGTGACCAAAAGCAGGGAGAATGGGATCCAGCTGGGAGCCTAGTAGGTATTTTGGCCACTGTGAAACCTACAAAGAAAGCTGAAGACCAGTTTCTCACTTGAAGGTCCTGCCATCTCCTTGCAGAGAAATTGCTGACACCTTGACATGATGAATACAATTATGTACAAACTTCCTGACACAGAGAATGATTAAGTTTTGGGCCCCTAGATTTCTAACGCTAACGTCCTAAAAGTACCCCAGATTTCCTTTGTAGAGTTATGCTTTCCCATTTTACACCAGATTTGTTTAAATCAATGGTTGTAAAACTTTCTACACCATGCAGCTAAGTGATTTGCCCATAAAAGACATAGACCCTATTCCAGTGAGATGAGACATCTATTCCTGGAGAGAAAGGCATCTTTCCTATCCTACAGAAGCAATCCTAAGAAACCTTCCTTCTTCTTGTGAATGTAGTGGGCTGGGTGCTTTGGATGTGTGGTTGCATTTTGCTGCCATAAGGAGAGAGAGAGGCTGGAACCTCAAAGGGCAGAGAGCAGAGAAGAGGGACTTACAAAGTAGCCAGGTTTGGGGTGGTATAATTTGAACTTCTGGATCAAACTTCAGCCAAAGCCTCTAGATTTTTTGTCTATATGAGTCAACACATTCTTTGTTGCTTGAGCCAAATTAAGGTGGGTTACATGTTGTTACCTGTAATGCAAAGGCAGGTAACAGATCTATTTATTTGCTTTTTAATTTGCAACCTCCCCAGGAAAAAAATTCATGAGGTGTATTAAAATATACAGAATACAGAAGTGAACTATATAGATTAGAACTGTGTGATAAAGAACAGGTACATCCGTTATGGAAAATATTTTGATGTGCAACAGAGCCAGCAATGAGGCTAAGATAAAAATGCTTTCTGTGGAGTCTCCACCCTTGCTGTGCATAGCCCAGAGACTGTGATACACTTCCTAGCATGCGATTCCAAGGAAACAGCTTGTTCAGGTATCCAACTCACAGTGACCTCCAGCTAAATTTCAAGGAGTTGCTCAGAAGAACCACAAATTATCTAAAAGTGAAAGTTAATAGAGAGGAGTATGATCACTTTAGGGTGGAGCAGTTAAGCATCCTACAAGAGGTCAGACTTAAGCTGAGCCCGGAGAGATGGGGTAAGATGTGTAGGGAGGAGAGCCAACATTTCAGGGAGCAGGAGCAGCATGAGTAAGATTATACTTGAAGTGAACTTGTGTAGACAGCTGTGAGGAGCTGGGCATGGATAAAGTTAAGAGAAGTTATGGAAAGAAGGAATCAATAATTATTTTAAAACAGAGTCAAAACATGGAGCAGTATGCAAAACCCCCCTCCCCCCCCAAAAAAAAAACATCTAAGAGTCTATAGAGTAGAAGTTCTCAAGCTTATTAAGTACTTACATTTCCTAAATTGTAAATATAGCCATGGCAGTAATTCTGGTTTGATGAAAAGTGAAAATGGTCTACAAATAAATCTTGACAAAAAATAAAACTGAGAATAAACAAACTCCCCTGCAAAAAATAAACAACATATTGAGCTTCCTTCTCCTGTTGTGTGAATTAGTCCTTAGGAGTAATTTAGGTAACGTTTATTCCCTAACCCAGCAATCTAAATCTTGAATAAAATAATTCTCATTAACACCCTGTCAAGATTATATAGCAGATGTTTTAATATTGTTTTCCTAATCTGGTAGGATGGAGAGTGAAAAAATAACAACATTCCATACCTATGTAATAAACTCTTAGGGTCATCATTCTAACAGGAGTGCTCTATGAACCAGCTCTGTCATAGTGTCAAACTAAAACACCCATAAATCGCTCAGAAATCATAAATTATTAGTGGATCACTTGTAAAAAAGCACCTGCTGAATAGTTGTGGATTTCAATTATATTTCAACATAATTACCATACTAGCTCTGAGACCCTGAATAAGTGAATTCATCTCTCTGAGCCTTGCATCCCTCATTTGCACAATGGGTGCAATACTAGTTACCTATTAAGGTTTATGAGGATGAAGTGTGAAAATACATAGTAAATGTTTAGTAGGAGTAACTATCATTTGAGTGATTACTATGGGCTAAAGTCCTAAGGTTGTTACATGAATTAATTACTTTAATTCTCATTAAAACCTGATAGGGGGTTTTCCCTCTTTATGGTTGAATAAACTCAGACAGGGAGGTTTACCAACTTACCCAATATCATCATCAAGTAAAATAATGCATATACATAGTACTTCCCAATTTAAGAGAGCACTCTATTACCTCCAGAATGCCAAATTAATAAAACTTATTTTACTACTATTTCCAAGGAATCAGAAAAAAATGTACTTTAAAATGAAATTATTGCTCCTCAGAGAAGCTCCTTGAGGTAGCTGAAGTCATATATTATTGTCTTTATTTTATAGACAGGTATAAGAAATTACAGTGAAATGTAACATATTAAATCAATGGTTTATTATGGGAGAAATCAGCTTTATTTAATTACCATCTGTTTCAATGGTTCTCAAACTTTGGTATTTCTAAGATTCACTTAGGGAACTTGTTAAAAATACAGACCTCTGGGTCTGATCTTCAGGGATTCTGCATTGGGGAGAGTTCCAGATCTATTTTAACAGGTGTTATTGGAAACTTTGATATAAGTTGTCCACTAGCTGCATTTTATGAAAAACTGATCTGGAGTTCAGTAACCCCTTGAGATCAGGGGCTACACATGCATTCACAACAAAAGGACTGACAGAAAAGAAAAAAGAGAAAGAAAGAGAAAGAGGAAGAGTGTCTCCTTACTGTTTGACTCCACAACAATAGCATGAAATATTCTACTGGGCATTCAGCATTCCTTCACTATCAGTTCATGGTTCTAGGTGGCACCCTGCCCACCTCCCAAGTGATCACATGATTTAGGCCCCAGCCAATCAGCATACTAGATTACTCCTGCATACCATGATTGGTTCAAGCTGGCCAAAGCAGGTCCAATCAGAGAAAAACAGAGATTATCAGAGGTACCAGAAAAAAAGTGCCTGTGTCCTTTTGCAGAGAGAGTCTTTAGAGTATTGAGGTATTGCAGGCATCTTGGTGCATCTTGGAGGCTGAGATGAAAATGAATGTGGCAAAATTCGTCCTGAAGATATTGTTTGAGTTCTGAAGCCAGCCATGCCTGAAGCCAATCTACCTCAGAACTTCTCAGTCTTGTGAGCTAGTAAATTGCATTTGACTTGAGACAGTTCCACTTGCAACCCACAGAGACAGATGATTTTCATTAAAACTTAGGGCCAAGACAGACATAAATTCACTGGATGGCAGGTTTTAAAGAGAGGACCTCCTAAAATTGCTTTAAAAGAGTCTTCCTTTGTCTATAGTGTGCTCATAGTAATTCAGGAAAAAAATTAATTATTAATTTTTAATAACTTACTGAACACTTACTATGCTAGATGTTATGCTAAGCATGATACCCTTTAATTCTCAGAGCCACCTTCTGTTGGTAGAGACTGTTATTATTCCAATTTTACTTAAGAGAAAAATGAGGCTTAGAAATATTAAGAGACTTGCCTAAGATCATGCAGTTTGTAAACAGCAGAGTCAAAATTCAATTCCTAGTTGCCTGAGCCCAAGGACTGATACCTTACCCACTGTCGTACATCATCTCTAAAATATTTGGCTGTATTGAACTACTATAATTAGGCTTGCTCAGAAAATAAGTTACGTTGGGGAATTCACTTTTCCTGGACTTAAACTTCAACTTAACTCCTTTATTGGGAGCAAGTGGATTTATAGTGCATTGAACCACCTTTCAATTACTTGTGGCTGGCAGGTCACTATTCATCTGTTCCTTCCTGTTTTCTAGTGGTTTAACATGTTTTATGTGGAACCTGGAGTTTTCTTTTGGATCATGTTGTCTGCAGAATAGAGGGGATGCAAGGGAGTGGTAGTGGGGAAAGGGATGCAGCCTCCACAGGTTTCAAATGGCACCACCACTTCAGTTTCTATCTGCTGATTAGATTGCTGCTCTTCCTCCTTTTCCTCAATTCGTTGATGATTGCCAGCCAAATACACACTTGGATGGATATGCAAGGTTCCATTCAACTAGACAGCAACCTTGAAAAGCCTATAGATTTGGTGATTGGGGCAGGCTGACTGATATAGAAGGACATGGCTAGCTGATGGTCTGGATGCCAAACGCAGCATCTGTTTGTGATACTGCTTCCTGCCTCTTGCTGCACAGCCATTTGCTGCTGCATTCTGCCAGTTCTAATCTGCATTTAGGTTGCTAAAAATACAAATTCATTTTTTTCTCACCTGGGCATTGTTTGGACTAGTCAACATTCTTGAGGTCCTCTTCAAATATGACAGAATCTTAAAATTTCAAAGTTAAAGTGTTTTTGATCATGAATGAGGATAAATCATTTCAATGCCAAGTTTTTGCTTGTGTATTTTACATGTGTTATCTCATTGATAACAGACCAAGAGGAAAGGGACCATGATTGCTTCCATTTGATGGCTCAGGAAATAAAGTAGTGCAGTGAATTGCCAATATTCATGAAGCTAGTGAGTTGTGAAGCTTGGGTCAAATCCCTATCTGTTTGATTCTGACACTCTTAATCATTATATTTGACTATCTAGTCTAGTTGTTCTGAAAGTTTAGTTCATATCAGGATCACCTGGAGGGCTAATTGAAACAGAAATTGCTGGGCCCCACCCAGAGTTTCTGATGCAGTAGATATGGGGTACTCCATGATAATCTGCATTTCAAATGAGTTCCCAGGTAGTTCTGAGATTGCCTCTGTGAGACTCACACTTTGAGAACTACCAATCCACTCAACTGTCTCACTGCAGAATTCATAGAAAGCTAAAACCAGAACTCAGAGAAGGAAAGGGCCTATCCAATATCACAATGTGGATGAATGGCCAAGAGAAAATTTGAATCTAGGTCTTTTGGTGCTTAAGCAGATGGTTTCTTAAGTATGAGGAAGTACCTCTTCCCTCTCCCCTTTACATTAATAATAAAGAACATAATACTTGGCTAAAGTCACAAATGATAATTTCTCTGATATATCTTGATTCACCAAGATGACAGATATTCATGAATGAGAGTTGATTAACCTTCTCAGATTTTAATCTCCTGTAAATTTGTAGCAACCAATTCCTACTTTGCAGCTCTGCCATAAAGATTCAATATGATTAAAATTTCCCCCACCGAACAAAATCTTCATGACTCAGTACTTGCTTATCTTTACTCCATGATGCATTCCTACATCCAAGAACACTGGATGTAGGAATTCACCTCATACATATTAGATATATATAAATAATTTTTGAATGATTAAAATAGGTAGTTGGTACATTGGGGAGGAATAAATGTGGCTTTATTGCTATTTTAATATCAACACCAGAGGGAATAAGGGGGTAAAAAAATGGAAGGGTGTAATCAATGAACAGGTATAAATGACCCATGGACATGACAACAGGGTGGGAATTGACTTTGAGAGTGTGGGGGGCAGGGCAGGGGAGATCAATGGGGGAAAACTGGGACTACTGTAACAGAACAATCAAAAACATGGTGTACCATTTTGAGGAAATATTCAAAAAAGTATCAACACCGCCACCACTTCCACCACTAGCACCACTATCCATCACCATCATCATCACAATCATCAATTTGGACAATTTCCTGATTCACTTCCCATCCTACTTTCTCCCTTTCAGATTTTTCTATACTTTCTGTACCTGCCAACTACCGTTGTGTTTTCTGGTAATGATGTTTCTGTTTTATAGTTTCAGGAAAACAGGCCAGATGTTAAGTTTTCATTTGTTTGTTTGTTATTCTTTCAGCAAACACACACTACAGCCACTGATACCCTGTTTTCAAATGGGGAGCTCTAAATTACAATAAACATTCTGCCTTGCCTGCCTTTTAAACATGTCCAGCTGTCAGCTTTGAAAGGAACATGGCCATTCATCATCTGGGACATATCTTAACCCTTTGGATAACTGTGACACCTCTCTCCTCCTGCAGTGTGGATGTGGGTCCCCACACAGAGCTGTCTTACCTCAGGAAACAGGCAAACAGGGAAGAGACTGCTGAATTTATTTTGTAGTTCATTCTTTGAGCCTGAGATGGCCTGGCATGAAGTAGTCAAGCTACCTGTGAAAGGTAGCATCATGAGCACTGATTTAAGATACAACCTTGAACAATGAAAAATTTCTGGAGGAAAACAGTGACAAAGAAGGAAAAATGTCTCACTAGCTATAGACCCTCATCGAATTGCAGATTCATTAGGAAAGCATTTTTAAAAATCCTGAGGCACAAACATCATTCACAATTATTTGATATCAGTCTCTCTGAGCGGTGAGTTCAAGGCAGATACATATAGTTCTAAAAAGCTCTCTGTTTGCCCAGTGCCCTTCAAGGATGAATGCAGAGTGTTTCAGAAATTTTTCATGGATCCTCAACATGGTGAGAAAAATGAAGTCCAAGTAACAGGATTTTCATAATCTAAACATGGTCCTTTAATAAAGGTTGTCTTTTATTGTGAGAGTACCCACCTTCCCCAGTGTTGCTTGAAGAAATCATTAACTACCACTAAATAAATAAAATGCCAGTACAGCTCAGCTTGGAGCAGGCTGCAAATCCAGAGAAGCGGCAAGATTGTAACCAAAGCCTGTAATTTAGAACATCTGCCCTTCTGGCTTCAATCTGGAGCTCACATCTGAAATCAGCGCTGTTTTCTTTGTTTGTATGAGGCATGTGACAATCTCAATATGTGCTGCCTGTGTCTCCCTGTCAGCCATCAGGACAGTGTTTCCTCCAGGCTCAGGGTCAGATGCTCTAAAGGAAGGATGGCTATTGCTTTTGGGGGACCACCCAAGGTTCCCAATGGGAATTTCCTGTATGACACTCAGCCTACACTTTAAATCAGATTGTCTGAGATGTGTACTCTAAATATTCTTAAAATCCATATAATAACTTCACTAAAATACATTGAGAGACATACAAAGACCAACTTAATTTTGTTAACATACATATGTTCTTTCTGCTTGTTGTGGTTTCAAAGTATTCTTTTAAAAAATGACAGCTATAGTTATTGTTGCTTCATAAATTATACATTTATGTGATAAAATAAAAAAATGTTGGTAACACTCTTTGTGGGAGACTTATTAATCAGTTTATTTTTAGTCGTACTAGCTTGTGTAATCCAGAAGTCTAGGGATACCACAATCTGTGATAGTAAGTATCCAGAACACATCAAGTCTCCATCTGTATTGTTTTGCCAGTAATCAATGATGACTGTTTACTTTTCAAATGAGCTTTTAGGAGAAGGTCCCCATTTTCTCTTGGGCCACCAGAAACTAAGAGACAACCACCGCTTACATGCTCAGGTTTCATTTCACACAATTCTGAGGACTCAAACCAGTTCCATTATAACTGAGTTCAGGCAGCAAATGATAACAGAAAATTATGTGCTTTGTGAGAAGGACACTCTTGCTACAGCCTTGAATCGCTCCTTAAAATGATATCTTTCCCTTCTGCACCTTCCCCCAGCCCCTGATCAGTCCTTGTGACTGACATTTATCATTGCTTTCTTGACTGACACATAATTGTATATAAGCAGATCCTTGGCATCCTTGTGAACATAACATGTCCAGCTCCATCTCCTCATAAGTGACCATGAAGGGTTCATAATTTGTATAGTTTCTCATATTGTTGTGGTATGACTTTAAACCATGCTAACTTTGAGCTGTATAAGAAAAAATGAATGACTTAGCCAGCGTACCAATCACCCAGCACCTCCCCAGAGTATAGCTCTGGTGCCCTTTTTCGCCATTTCTAAGAAATCAAAATTTCAAAAAACTTCCGGCCAAGATGGAGGCATAGGTGGACATGCTGTGCCTCCTCTCACAACCAAGATTAAGGACAACAAAAATATAGGGAAAAAAAAACCCAACCAGGAGAGAGAGAAAATTGAATTGTACGGTAGTCTGACAATGATTCACCCAGACCGGTAAGAGGGGTGAAGTCAGCGACTGGCAGAGTTTGTGCCTGGTGGAGTAGGGTTGCGGTGGGATAAGACAGTGGTGATGGTCCTGGTGCGCAGTCACCCCAGGTACACAGGCGGCAGTTGCCAGTTGCCGAATGTGAGGAGGCCAAGCAGGGTGCACAAAGCAGCTGACCTTGGATACACATTCATGCACAGATAAACCAGGTGAAAATGGGCAGCAAGACAGACTGCATGACACAGGGTCCCAGTGCCGGGAAGTGAAGCCTAAAAGCACCCATTGAAAATACTTCTGGGGGCTGAGGTGCTGGGAGGTAGTCCTAGCCTCACAGGAGAGTTCATTGGGGAGACCCACAGGGTCCTGGAGTGTGCACAGGCCCACCCACATGGAAATCAGCACCACATGGGCCAAATTTGCTAGGGTAAAGTGGCTGAAGGGACTGGAATCCATGAGAGTGCGGAGCAAGCACCATTGTTCCCTCCCAAACCCCACCCCCACATCCAGCATCACAACCCAGCGACTGGGCTGCCCCACCCTGGTGAAGGCCTAAGTCTCCACCTCTCACTATGTAACAGCCATGACCAGACAAAAACAAAACAAAACAAAAACAAAAACAAAAAAAACAAAACCAAAGATGGCTCAAATGGGAGAACAGACCCGGGCCCCGGAGCTAATTCAATTCATCTGAGCGACCAGAAGGTGGTCAACCTGTCAGATGCAGAGCTCAAAGCACTGATAGCTAACCTATCAGAAGCACATTTCAAAGCTCTGTTGATTAGGAAGCTCACAGAATTGGTTGATTTGGTCGCAAATTAGATGAACAAATGAAGGCTACAATAAGTGAAAGGAAGAAAAATGCACAGGGAACCAATAATGATGGGAGGAAAATGGGAACTCAAATCAATGGAGTGGACCAGAAGGAAGAAAGAAACAATCAAACAGAAAAGAAGGAAGAAACAAGAATTCAAAAAATGAGGAGAGGCTTAGGAACCTTCAGGACATCTTTAAACATCCCAACATCCACATTATAGGGGTACCTGAAGGGGAAGAGGAAGAGCAACAAGTGGAAAAGTTATTTGAACAAATAATAAAGGAGAACTTCCCCAATATGGCAAAGGAAATAGACGTCCAGGAAGTCCAGGAAGCTCAGAGTCCCAAAGAAGTTGGACCCAAGGAGGAACACACCAAAGCACATCATAATTACATTAGCCAAGATTAAAATGAAGGAGAGAATTCTAGAAGCAGCAAGGGATAAGGGGACAGTCACCTGCAAAGGAGTTCCTATTAGATTGTCAGCTGATTTCTCAAAAGACACCTTACAGTCAAGAAGGGGCTGGAAAGAAGTATTGCAAGTCATGAAAGGCAAGGACCTACATCCAAGATTGCTCTATCCAGCAAAGCTGTCATTTAGAATGGAAGGGCAAATAAAGTGCTTCTCAGATAAGGTCAAGTTCAAGGAGTTCATCATCACCAAGCCCTTATTATATGAAATGTTAAAGGGACTTATCTAAGAAAAAGAAGATAAGAAATAGAACAGTAGAAAGACAGCAAACTCACAGATTACTAACAACCACACCTAAAACAAAAGCAAACTAAGCCAACAACTAGACGAGGAGCAGGAACACAGAAATGGAGATCACATGGAGGGTTTGCAACAGGGGAGTGGGAGGAGGAGAGAGGGAGAAAAGGTACAGAGAACAAGTAGCATAGATGGTGGGTAGAAAATAGACAGGGGGAGGGCAAGAATAGTGTGGGTAAAGTAGAAGCTAAAGAACTTATGACACATGGACATGAACTAAAGGGGGGAAATGTAGGTGGGAGGCAGTGTGCAGGGTATAGGGGAATGATGGGGAAGAAATGGGACAACTGTAATAGCATAATCAATAAAATATAATTAAAAAATCTTCTGAAAAAATAAAAATAGAAATCAAAATTTTGTATTTTTGTTGGAACAATTAAGAATATCTTAGTGAAAATTGAAATAGCAATTAATTGGTGGTGTGAGGCTGTTAGTGGAAAGTGATAGGAATGAGATTCAGAAGAAGCAATAAGAGTTAACACTGAGTGCTTCCTGTGTGTCTGGCACCACACAGACAGCTTTCTATTCATGATCTCACTGGGTCCTCACCACCCCACAGTTGAGTTGTATGATGAAATCCCTCCTGTGAAAGGGGAAAATGAAGACTAGAGGGTTTGCTTTAAAGTCACATAGCCAAAGCCAAGACATGAAAAAAGGTATCTCTGACTCCCAAATATATTTTTCCCCTTAAAAATGTTAGATATTTTTTGTCATGCAACATCATATCAGTCGCAGGTGTATAATATAATATTTTGACACTTGTACATACTGCAAAAGCATTGCATTGCCACAATAAGTTTAATTAACATTCATCATTCCACCTAGTTACAAAATTGTTCTCATATGATGAGAACTTTTAAGATTCTCAGCAATTTTCAAGTACACAAAATGGTAGCGTTAACTATAATCATCATGCTGTATATTGTACCCCCATAACTTATTTATTTTGTAACTGGAAGCTTGTACTTAAACTCCCTTCACCCAGTTTGCCTTCCCTCCCCTAGTCTCTGGCACCACCAATAACCTATCTTCTTTCTCCATGATCCATGACTTCGTTTTTAAAAAAATGAGGTGTGATTGACATACAATGTTATGTTACTTTCAGATGTACCGCATAATTATCTAATATTGTACTTATTGAGCAATGATTGCCACAGTAAGCCTAGTCAACATCCATCATCAGACAGCAACTATTTTTTTTCTTGAGGTGAGAACATGTAATGTGTACTTTTAAATTCCTATTGCCTCTATTTCACCCACCTTCTCCCCATCACCCAGTTATTTTTCATATTCCTTATAAGTTATTTTTGACCACGAGTTTAACTTCATTTGGATATTCCTTGGAGTACTTAGAACTTTTGCCATACCAAGATTTGTTGAATGTGGAAGGATGGGTAAATGAATATAGGAATGAATGATTCATTGTGTAAATGTACCATGGCTTTTTTATCCACTCATCCACTGATAAAATACTTTTAGCCATAAAAGAAGAAGGAAATCTTACCTTTTGCATCAGTGTGGACAGACCTGGAGAGCATTATGCTAAATGAAATCAGCCAGTCAGAGAAAGACGAGTACCATATGATTTCACTTACATGTGGAATGTAATGAACAAAATCAACTAACAAACAAAATAGAAACAGACTCATAGATATAGCAAACAGACTGACAGCAGTCAGAAGGGAGAGGGGTAGGGTGAAAAAAAGGGTAACATTGATCCAGACAACAGTATGGTGATTACCAGAGGGAAAGGAGGGTGAGGAGAGATAGAAGAGGGTAAAGGCAGGCAGGTGGTGATGGAAGGAGACTTAACTTGGGGTGGTGAACACACGATACAGTATACAGTTGATGTGTTATAGAATAGTACCTCTGAAACCTATACAATTTTATTAATCAATGCCACCACAATAAATTCAATAAAATTTTAAAAAGAATTTTCACTTACCTTAATATTTACTTCATCAGCAAAAATTATGAGAACAAATATACTTTCATATGTACTTATTTCAGTAATGCTACAGAAAGTCTGGATGTTGAATAACATTCAGAGTTATTTCTCAAAGAGATTTCTCAAAAAAAGATTTCTCTATATGTAAGGGGCTCCAAGATCAAACAAACAAAACATTTCTTTTGCTAAAAGCCTTCTACGCTATAAGTCAACCTTTATAACTCCTCTGATCATGGCCCTTATCATTTAAGGATTTCCAAGGCAGTGCAACCTTGAAACCAGAAAGTACCAGGGAGGTTCTGCTACTTCATGTTCAGAGGAAGGGAACAATACATTTCATTCTTTCATGATAAAACTGAAAGACTTAAAACAATACATAGTTAATTTCTCCATATGTGTATCAGTCAGGGGTCTCCAGAGAAACAGAACCAATAGGAGATTATATATATATATATATATTTATTTATTTATATTTATATTTATATTTATATTTATATTTATTATAGGGATTGGCTCATGTGTTTGTGGAGGCTGAGTAGTCCCCATGATCTGTTGTCTGCAAGCTGAAGAACCAGGAAGGCTAGTGGTATTAATTCATTCTGGGTCTGAACCCTGAGATCCAAGGGATCTCATGGTGTAAGTCCAAGTCCAAAGGCCAGAGAGCCAGGAACACTGATGTATAAGGACAGGAAAAGACGGAAGTCTCAGTTCAAGCAGAGAAAGCAAACTCACTCCTCCTTTGACTTTGTTCTATTCAGGCTTTCAGCAGACTGAATGATGCCCACCCATGCTGGTGAGGGTGCCAATCTTTACTCAGTTTACTAATTCCAACACTGATCTCTTCCAGAGAGACACACACACACACACACACACACACACACATATATAATGTCTTACCACCTTAGTGAGCATCCTTTAGCTTGGTCAAGTTGACACATAAAATGAATCAGTACATTGTCATATAGTGCCATGAAATGAATTAAACAGTTAATTGTTTTTGAATATCATAAATGGTAAGAAGGAGAAAGATGGGGGGCTATGAGGGCACATAGCTGTCAGCTATACCCTATTTGAGGGGACAGGGTCTGGGAAGATTTCCCTTTGGAAATGATATATGATCCAGAACTAAAAGATAAATAGATAGGTAAATTAGAAAACACATTTAATATGCATGGGAGTTGAGTCTTTGAAACAGGGAAAAATGCCCACGGCAAGTGGAACAGTGTATGTGAGGGTTTAAAGCAGACAGGATCAGGAAGCTCTTGAAGAATTAAAAAAAATAAATAAATAATATGGGTTAATTTTGGTGATTAAAATCCTGGAAAAAAATTTGAATTTAAGAGCTGTATTTAATTAATAATGATGCATCCATGTCAGTTTTCTGGTTTAGATACAGCAATATAGCTATGGGAGATATTATTGTTAGAAAAATCTTGGGGGAGGGTTCATGGGAGCTTTCTATACTAGTTTTTCGACTTCTGAGTCTAAAATGATTTTTGAAAAAAGAACATTTGGAAAATGACCTCTTGGTTTCTGTCTGAAATTGGGACTTCATGGGTATCAATAAAATTATATACATGCCATGACATTCCTAAGTTTATCCACTGTGTTCTTTTGACACATGGAATGCTATATTGTTAATTTATTAGCGATGATTCCTATCTGACATATTTCCCCCAGGCACTGATGATAGTATTCATTCAAGCAAACTATCATGAGGATTCTGGGCAGGAAAAGGTGAGAATTAGCTGTCTACTTCTCTACTTCTCTTCAAATGTCAGCACTCTGCTCTGGAATATATGGTAAGTAGGTGTCTGAGATTCCCTGTATTAGCTGAGAACTGTGGCTCAGGGAAAGTCTAATTGAATCATACTGCATGACAATGTAAGTAGAATGTGTTCATGGAAGGTCAAAAGAAGTAACACCTACAATCCTGTGTGATAGCCAGAATGACAGTCATATACTTACATCTAGACAAGACTTTCCTCAGTCTGGTGTTGCTTACAGCATATATGGCATGGAACCAGGAAACGCAGGACAGCAAGCCTCATGGCTCACCAGAGCTGAGTGAGGACTGACTTCCTGTCAACAGCACAAATGCCCTTCCTCTGAAATAAATGTGGCATGGAACACTCACTTCTAATTATGTCATATCTCTACTCAAAATTCTACAGCTGTTCCCCACTGCTCACTGGATTAAATATAAATTCCTTTGAAAGATGGTCAGGCCCTCTACAAGTCAGCCCCTGACTAGGTGTCTAACCTCATTGATTTTTCTTTCATTCCAATATTACAAATTCTTTTATTGATCTTTAAATATGCTAGGCTCTTTATGCTTCTAAGCAATTGATTGTGATTTCTTAACCTTCTTAACACATACCCCTCTGTGTCTGTGAAATCCTCTTTCTGCTTGTCCGAACCTGAAGACATCTTCCTTATATTCTCATCCACCCTACACGAAGCTATATTACAACAACGGTCATTTTGTATCATCATGTGTTTCTTCACAAGTCTGTCCCTCCACTAAGCTGCAGGCTCCTTGAGGATAAAGTTTGTCCTTTCTGTTGTCCTCAACACCTATAAGACTGCCTGACATAATGTAGTTATTAGTAAAAAATTT
This sequence comes from Anoura caudifer, assembly GCA_004027475.1. Classification (NCBI taxonomy): domain Eukaryota; kingdom Metazoa; phylum Chordata; class Mammalia; order Chiroptera; family Phyllostomidae; genus Anoura; species Anoura caudifer. Next base: position 30,900 of record PVKU01010757.1, on the reverse strand, counting down.
GATAAATGGGAACAAAATTTTAATTAAGGCAGTATTTGCCTTAATTAAAAGAAAAAATGATTTTACAATATAATTTCTTATAATTTCTTAATTAAAAGAAATGATTTACAATAAGGATCATCAATGGTAGCACAAAGAAGTTTCAGACCATGGCCCTGAAGCACCAAGGAGAGAGTGGACTGTGAGTACTCCAAATGGATTTGCCCACCATCATGTCCCAGGCCTGCTGCTTGGGGAGAGCACAGGGTAAAAACATTTCTTTATTTCAAAACACAGAAAACATAATCAGAATTTTTATGATACTTATATTGCACAAAAATATTTTGTTTCCCATTTTAATGAAGCTAGTTTTTTGTTTTCTTTTTATTAAATGCATTGGGGTGAAGCTATTTTTGAGGATAATTTTTTCATAACCTGAAAGGGCAATGACTCTGGTTCAGCAATTTTCAACCAGTGCACTACAAGAATTTTTAAAATAGGCAGTATTGGACCGTAGTCAAGGTCACTAACCTCTTTTTCCTTAGAAATAAGGAAATCATTTACTTGTTGTCAAATAAAAAATGACAACAGCCAACACAGTAATACCCAACTGGTGTGAATGAATCCAAATTATACCTATTTTTCGGTCAGATTGGCAAATATATCTATTTTTTGGTGTGCTGCAGACTTTTAGTAATTAATTTATGTGTGTTGTGAGATGAAAAAGGTTGAAAATTGCTGCTGTAGATTAAAAATGCTGATGCTTAAAATCCTTTTAGGAAAACTCTTGGGTAAATGGGTAAATGTATTCCATTTTCAGGCCAAAACTGCAATATATTACAATTTTAGAAAGAGACTGAATAAGAACAAACATATGAAGGTGGCATGTAAAAGGAAGCTATAACCTTGTATAATCTGAGGTTTGCAAAATTATTTCAAGTATTCCACATAAATATGTTTCCCAAACATTCCAAAGTATTCCAAAATATTCTATGGGAAAAAAAAAAAAAAACAAAAACAAAAAAAACAAAGACAAAGGGAAACTACAGAAGTAATAGAAAGATCTGTAAGCTGGACACTGACGATACTGCAGGGTTACATCAAATTCTCTGACAAACATTTTTGATATAAGATAGAATTTAAATGAATATTTTTTGAAATTTGTAGTCCAATGTAGTTAAATAGGCATCTGTACTAACCACACAGCAGACACTTTACTAACCTGTGGCACACTGATCAGTAAAACACAGGCCTCACCTCTGAGGGGCTCACAGTCTGAGAGGCAGAAGAGCAGTGAAGGGAGCAAAGCCCACATCATGGAATTCTGTCATCTTTGATTTGGATGCCATGGCATTGAATTATTAGCTGTGGGATTAGGCTAATTAATCTCTCTAGATTGTAGTTTGTTTGCCTGCAGAGCAGATAATAGTCACAAGGTTGCTGGGAAGATTATAAAGAAACTACCTATAATGTGCTTGGGAATGCCTGGCTGGGAGTAAAAACAAATATATTTTAGCTGAGAAGTAAAATAATCATTTTTTCTAATTTGTATTTGTGTAGGTCCTAGGTCTACTAGGTCTACAAGGAGTAATAAGAATCCACAGTAATCTAAGAAATTATAAGAGAGCATGGCCTCAATTTTAAAAATAAGTGTTTTTAAAAAATCACTGAAAAATTATAATTCATTTCTGAAGAACAAAGGGTGAAGTAAAGAATGTATATGCTTCCTGTGAGAGGTGGGCACAATGAATAGCTTTCAGCTCAATTTCAGGGGAACATCACATTCATCAGAATTGTCTATCCAAAATTGAAATGAGCTCCCATCAAACTTATCAAATGCCATGAAGAATAATATGAGATTGTAGAGAGGTAATAATTTAGGAATAACCAGTAATAAGCAGATGCTGTGAAGAGCCAACGGCACTGAACCCACCGCCTGACTCACCATTTATTTTGCCACAGAGGGCAGACTGTCACTTTATCAATCAAACTGTGTGCTGGCTGATTATGAGCTACTTTTAGAGCAACTGACAAACTATGCTGTGAAACAATTGATTTTCTAATGACTGGCCATCATTTTGCTTTTCTGGCCCCCTCCAAATGGAAATCATTACAAATCACTGATAAAAAGCCTGTGCACAATCATTCCATAGTGGGCTTTTTCTTTTTTCATTTGTTCTTGAAGGTCTGAAAACTATGTGCTTTTTCCCATTACTGAAGACACTCATATTTTGTACTTTTGCCAAATAAAACAGTTGGTTGAAAGGATCAACACTGATTATGCCTGAAGCTCTCATGTGATACTGAAGGTGACAGAGTCTAAAATTGGACAGACTGAGACTTGCGCTCCCTCCGGCTTCAGGCAGTGCCAAGTTAGGGAGAGGTGACCAGCCTCTGTCTGAGCTTCCTTACAGGCTAAAATACTGAGTTCACAAAAAATTCATGGGTTCAAAAAGAGATAATGTTTCACCATACCCAATGGTATTTAACATACTTAATATTAAATACTAAAAAAGAATAAATTTTCTTTTATTAATGTATCTCTGTATTTCCACATCTTGATGTTTTCTACCATGTACTTAGCCTTATTGACAATCAAGAGCACTGGAGACACAGAAATCAGAGCTGAGATAAGTTAAGAAGTGGTTTACTTCATCTCTCCTTTTACAGAGGACCAAGCAAGGCTCAAGGCCCCATAGCTAACTGAGGGAAGAGCTAAGTGAGGGGAAGGAGGCATTCTCCACCTCCTGCCTCCCAGTCCAGCATTCCTTTTACAAAAAATGCCATCTCTGGTAATGCTGCAGGTTTGAAAGAGACATTTCTGCTTTAAGAAAATTAAGCACAGCATAAAGAAGTAGAAAGAATAGCAGCTTTGGAGTAAGAGCATTGTGGATTTCACTCAGGTTTGCCATGTGATGGTTGGGAGCCTTGAAAAAAACACAATGTTTCTGATCTCCCATTTTGTTGCCTAAATGTGTAGGTGACCAGATGGACCTCATGGGACTTTTGGAAAATTTTAAAATAAAGAATGTAACATCCTTAGATCATCATTTGCCTTATTAAGAATCCTTGCCACATATCAGTAAATAATACTTAAAAAATAATAGTAATAGGTTTAAGTATCATAATAGGCTCAAAGAGGAGATAGGGGATAGGAAGTCCTTTTTGGTCCTCCCAACCCCCATCAGTGTGGTGGTCACTCTTGAAACAGAGATTACATTTTATAACAGAAAAACGCCAGTGTGTCATGCTCTCCTCCTCCTCCAGGACAAAACATAAACAATTTTTTAACCTATCTTCTCAGCTTTTCCAAGTTCTGGTTCTTTTTCCACTCCTAATAAATATTCTCCTCAGAGAACATCCACGTCATGCCTGCAACATGCTCAGTTTCTGGCCCGACTGCTTTGGCAGCACATGGGTACCTCTGAGAGCCATGCACCCAGACATCCATCAAAATCTTTTTTTCAGTGACTGTCACTGTCTCCAAGGTCTGCTCACTGTTCTGGTGAATTAATTTACACCCACAGCTAAGCCTAATCCTGCACGTTCTTCAAGGAATTCAGAGTGCCATGAGTTTAGCTGTCTAATCTCTCCTCCCTGTAATGCTGCGAGCAACCAGACACCCTGTGTGATGACATTTAGTACAATTGCTTCTTCTTCAGTTGATTTACCATCCTCCATGTCCACAAGGAAGCTTGGACCTGTAGTTATACTTCATGCCTACACTCCCTTGTTGGCTATATATTTCTGCTGGATAAGCTGGCTAGAGAGAGATTTCTTCATAGAACAAAAGCTCTTGACTTTTGTGATACATGCAAAGATACATTTCCATGAGGATTAAAACAAAATACCCATCCCAAAAGGAAGTTAACACTTTCAGTATGGGCATTGAAAACAACTAATTCAGGGAAAATGGCAGCATGGTAGGAGGGAGCAGATTCCACTTCCCCCTACACATGGGAGAAAAACCTAGCCAGTCTACGGAAGAACAGAGCAAAGAGCCAACAATACTACAGCATATATGAAAATAGGAGATCAAAAATTGTAGTGGACATTGAAAAACCAGATGGTAAGGACAGTTCCCTTATATTCAGGAAAATAAGGGCCCAGGGATCCGCGCAGAGACCAGGGCAGCTGAGGCCCCAGACCTGGCGCTTACTGGGTCTGCCATAAGGCTCTAGGGAGAGAGCCGGGTCAACTGTTCCCTCTCCAGCCAAACAAGGTTTGAGCAGCACCGGGAGAGACCTGGTTGCTTGAAGTTGCGGAGAGGGGAGTTAAGGACTGAGTGGAAAACACACAGGGGCTGTGAGGACCCACGTATAGCCCTGGGAGGAGTGTGTGCCAGATCCTGTGCAACCAGAGGCAGCCTGGCCTGTGCCTGCAACTGGAGGAGAGGGCTTTGTGGAAGACCCACGGCCCATGCCCATGAGCCAGGGGAGTGTGCGTGAACTCTGTAGGAGACCCAGAGCTCACACCTGCAAGCCCAGGGAGTGTGCGGGATCCATGGGAGAACAGGAACCCATGTCCTGTGAACCCAGGGTGAGTGTGCCCAATGCAGGAAACCAGCAGAGCCCACACCCATAAACTCAGGCAGTGCACATGCTCGGTAGGAAACTGGGAACCCACACTTGTAAACTCGGGACAGCTCAGGCACGTAGGAGACACACAGCTCACACCCGTAAACCCAGGGAGTGCTCAATCCGTGGAAGACCTGAGCTCACACCCATAAACTCCGGGAAAGCCCACGCTCCACAGGAGGCTCAGAGCCCACACCTGAGTCCCTACATGCCGGGCTAGCTTTGGGGAGTGTGCATGGCTAGACCTGGGGAGAGTAGCCCAAAGTTGACTGAGTGCCAACAGGGAGAAAAGCGATACCAGTAGCCCCTCAGCCTGTTGCAGCCAGCAAGACCAGAAAAACCTGTATGGCCAGTTTGAAACCAGCAAGAAACTTTTAAGTAATTTTTTATTTTTACTATTACTTTTTTTATCCCTCAATTCCTTTTGCTTCTCTTTCCTTCTTTTTTGTTTTTTTTTTTCATCTTCCTTTCCAATTTTATCTCTTCTTCCTTCCTTTTTTTCTTTTTTAATCTTTTTTCTTTCTTTTCTCTTTTTAAATACCCACAAGTGAGACAAAAAAAAAAAAAAAAAAAAAAAAAAAAAAAAAAAAAAAAAAAAAAAAAAAAAAAAAAAAAAAAAACCCAGAACTGTGAAAAAAACAGAGTTGGACCCAAAGAGGGGCATCCCAACAGCTGAGACAGTGAGACAAATTTCACTTTGCTATTACAGAGAACCTGCAAGTTATTGCATATTTGTCTTATTATTTTTTCATTATTCCTACATCTTTCATTTGAATAATAATTTTGTATTCCTCTTCTTTCTGTTCAGTCTTCTTTGCTTGGTTGGTTATATTGTATTGTTTGACAGGTTTCCCCTGTTCTCTCATCCGTACTGTATTCCTAACTTACTGTCCTTCACTCCACTTGTGTTCCATTAGAACACTACTCAAGGTCCTATACTCCCTATTCTTATTATCTAGACCTCATAGATTCTGTCATATGATTGTTGCTCTAATATTATTGTAAATAATAGCTGTTCCATACAATTGTAAATACTACACAACACCCCTCCCAGATCTTAGCCCACTTCATGGTTTCCTGAACTCTACTACTGTAGTGGTTAACTCTATTTTCTCACACAGTACATCTATTTACTGTCCTTTACTCTCACCTTATGTCAGAATCTGACCTCCCACAACCTCACTGCTTTTTAGATCCAACTCACAATCCTTCCCTCCGCAACAAGAGTCTTATCTTCTTCCCATCCTTTCTAAAAAGTGGCTAGTTAGGCAGTAGAACACGCTTAAAACTATACATAGCCAAAGGATCTCCTGTCTCTTCTCTACCAGCTGCTACTGTAAATATCATAGAATACTCTCTTGCTGTCTTAAACCATTTTCCCTTACCCCTCCAACTGATCACAGAAAAGAATAGGTGGAAGCTGTGAACACCAGGATACCCGAAGGAGACAGCACCACTGCATCTCACAGGTGTTCTACCACAGAAGTTCACACCATAAACCCAGGGAGTCAGAACAGATCAATTGAAGAAGCTGAGGCTAACAAGAAGAGTCTCACAAACAATGGGAAGACAAAGAAACAATCTCCAAATGAAAGGAAAGAAGGAAGCCTCAGAAAGAATGCTAGATGAAATAGAGGCAACTCAACTATCAGATATTGAGTTCAAAGCAATGGTTATCAGGAAGCTCCATGAGCTACAGAAACTACAGGGAAGCTACAATGAACTCACTGCAGACTATATCAGCATGAAAAAGGAAATAGAAACTATCAACACGGGCCAAGAGAAAATGAAGAATACAATTTCTGAACTGAAGAGCACAGTGGAAAGAATCAAAAGCAGAGTCGATGAAGCAGAAGATCGGATCAGTGAGTTGGAGGACCAAGTAGAAAAAAACATCCAGAAAGAGCAAGAAAAGGAAAAGAGGCTCAGAAAGAATGAAGAGGGATTAAGAGAAATGCAAGACAATATGAAATGTAATAATATCCATATAATAGGGATACCAGAAGGAGAAGAAGAAGATCAAGGGATAGAAAACCTATTTGAAAAAGTAATGATGGAAAACTTCCCTAATTTGATGAGAGAAAAAGTCACACAAATCCAGGAATCACAGAGAGTGCCAATCAAGAGGAACCCAAAGAGGCCCACTTCAAGACACATCATAATTAAAATGGCAAAATTCCAAGACAAAGACAGAATCTTAAAAGCAGCAAGGGATTAACAGGAAGTAACATACAAGGGAGCCTCAATAAGCTTAGCAGCTGACTTCTCAATGGAAACACTCTAAGCCAGAAGAGAATGGCAAGAAATATTCCAAGTAATGAGAACCAAAGGCCTGCAACCAAGGCTACTTTAACCAGCAAGGCTTTCAATCAAGATAGAAGGCCAAATAAGGAGCTTCTCAGACAAAAGAAGTCTAAAAGAATACACCTCCACCAAACCAGTTCTGCAAGAGATGCTAAAGGGACTGCATTAAAGAAAGGAACGGGGAGAGAGAGGGGAGGGGAACAACACAGGTATGAAAATGGCAATGAATAAGTACCTATCAATAATGACCTTAAACATAAATGTATTAAATGCTCGAATCAAAGACATAGAGTAGCTGAATGGATAAGAAAGCATGACCCACACACACGAGACCCACCTCAGGACAAAAGACTTACACGGATCCAAAGTGAAGGGCTGCAAACAAATTTTCCAAGCAAACAGACAGGAAAAAAAAAAAGAGCTGGGGTAGCAATACTCATATCAGACAAAATAGACTTCAAAAGAAAGGTCATAAAGAGAGACCCAGAAGGTCACTTCATAATACTCAAGGGGAGAATCCACCAGGAAGACATAAACATTGTAAATATATGTATTTAGGTTCTCCCAACACAGGAGCACCTAAATACATAAAGAGGATCTTAGAGGACTTCAGGAAGGATATTGACAGCAACACAAATAGAGTAGGGGAATTTAACACACCACTGTCAAAAATGGACAGATCTTCCAAACAAAATAACAAAGATATTGTGACATTGAATAATACTCTAGATGAAATGGACTTAACTGATATATATATAGATCACTTCATCCCAAAGAAACTAAATACACATTCTTTTCAAATGCACATGGAACATTTTCAAAGATAGACAACATGACAGGACACAAAAGAAGCCTCAACAAACTCAAGAAAATTGAAATCATACCAAGCATTTTCTCCGACCACAAGGGACTAAAACTAAGAAACCAACCCCAAGTGGAAAAACCCAAAACACTCAAAATCATGGAGATTGAATAGCATGCAATTAAACAATGAGTGGGTCAAGAATGAAATTAGGGAAGAAATCAAAGTTTATGGAAACAAATGAAAATGAACCCAAAACAACCCAAAACTTATGAGACACAGCAAAGGCAGTCCTGACAGAAAACTTCATAGCAATACAGGCCTACCTAAAAAACATAGAAACATCTCAAACAAATTATTTAATCCCATGCCTACAAGAACTTGAGGAACAACAACAAAGACAGCCCAGAGCAAGTAGAAGAAAGGAAATAACCAAGATTGGAGCAGAATTAAATGACATAGAGACTAAAAGCACAATTCTAAGGATCAATGAATCCAGAAGCTGGTTCTTTGAAAAGATAAACAAAATCGACAAGCTTTTAAGTAAGCTGATCAAGAAAAAAAGAGAGAGGACCAAAATAAACACAATCAGAAATGAAAGAGGAGAGATTACAACTGACACCACAGAAATACAAAGGATTGTATTAGTAAGACATTAATATGATTGTCATAAGTAAGAAATTACTATGAAGAACTGTATGCCAAGAAATTTGAAAACCTAGGTGAAATGGACAAGTTTCTAGAAAAATATAATCTTCCAAAACTCAATAAAGAAGAAGCAGAAAGACTGAACAGACCAATAACAGCAGATGAAACTGAAGCAATAATCAAAAAACCACTGACACACAAAAGCCCTGGACCAGATGGTTTCACAGAATTCTACAAAGCATTTAAGGAAGAGCTAACCCCTATCCTTCACAAACTTTTCGAAAAAATCCAAAATGATGGAAGACTCCCAAACTCTTTTTTATGAAGCCAGCATCATCCTAATCCCAAAACCAGATAAAGACATAACAAAGAAAGAAAACTTCAGGCCAATATTGCTAATAAACATAGATGCTAAAATCCTCAGTAAAATATTGGCAAACCTCATCCAACAATACATCAAAAAGATCATACCCCGTGATCAAGTGGGATTTATCCCAGGGATACAAGGATGGTTCAATATTTGCAAATCAGTAAATGTAATACATCACATAAACAAAAGCAAAGTCAAAAATCACATGATCATATCAACAGATGTGGAAAAAGCATTTGATAAGGTATAGTACCCATTTATGATAAAAACTCTCAGCAAAGTGGGAATTGAGGGAGCATTCCTCAACATAATAAAGGCCACATATGAGAGACCTGCAGCCAACATCATACTCAACAGGCAAAAACTAAAATCTTTTCCACTAAGATCAGGAACAAGACAATGTTGTCCACTTTCAACACTGCTATTCAATATAGTATTGGAAGTCTTAGCCACAGTGATTTGGCAAGAAAAGCAAATAAAAGCCATCCAAATTGAAAAGAAGGAAACAAAACTATCATTGTTTGCAGATGACATGATAGTGTACATAGAAAATCCTATAGACTTGGCCAAAAAGCTGCTCAACCTAATAAATGAATTTGGCCAAACAGCTGGATACAAAGTCAATATCCAGAAATCAAGGCATTTTTGTATACCAACAATGAAACAGCAGAAGCAGAAATCAAGAAAAAAAATCCCATTCTATATAGCAAAATGAAAAATAAAATACCTAGGAATAAACCTAACCAAGGAGGTAAAAGACCTGTATGCAGAAAACTACACAACACTGAAGAAAGAAATCAAGGAAGACACAAACAAATAGAAACATATACCATGTTCATGGATTGGCAGAATTAGCGTCATCAAAATGTACATAGTACCCTAAGCAATTTACAAATTCAATGCAATACCTATTAAAGTAGCAATGGCATATTTCACAGACATAGAACAAACACTTCAAAATTTATATGGAAGCATAATGGATCCCAAATAGTTGCTGCAATTTTGAGAAAGAAGAGCAAAGTAGGAGGGATCACAACACCTGATACCAAATTGTATTACAAGGCCACTGTAATCAAAACAGCCCTGTACTGGCACAAAAACAGGCACATAGACCAGTGGAACAGAACAGAGAGCCCAGAAATAAACCCAAGTCTCTACGGTCAATTAATATTTGACAAAGGGGCAGCAACATAAAATGGAGTAAAAATAGCCTCTTCAACCACTGGTGTTGGGAGAACTGGACAGCCACGTGAAAAAAAATGAAAGTCGATCACCAACTTACACCATACACAAAAATAAATTCAAGGTGGATAAAAGATTTAAATATAAGTCGTGACACCATTAAAGTCCTAGAGGAGAACATAGGCAGGAAAACCTCAGATATTTCTTGCAGCAACATTTTTACTGATATGTCCCCTAAAGCAAGGGATATAAAGGAAAGAATAAACAAATGGGATCTCATCAAAATAAAAAGCTTCTGCATGGCTAAAGAAAACAGTATTAAAATAAAAAGAGAACCCACTGTATGGGAAAACATATTTGCCAATGATACCTCAGACAAGGGTTTAATCTCCAAAATATATAAAGAACTTACATGACTCCACTCTAAGAAGACAAGCGACCCAATTAAAAAATGGGCAAAGGACTTGAATTGACACTTCTCCAAGGAGGACATACAGAGGATCCAGAGACACATGAAAAGATGCTCAATATCACTAGCTATCAGAGAGATGCAAATTAAAACCACAATGAGATACCACTTCACACTGGTCAGAATGGCCATCATAAACAAAGCAACAGACAACAAGTATTGGAGAGGTTGTGGAGAAAAGGGGACCCTAGTACACTGTTGGTGGGATTGCAGACTGGTACAACCACTATGGAAAATAGTATGGAATTTTCTAAGAAAACTAAAAATGGATCTACCTTTTGACCCAGCAATTCCACTGCTAGGATTATATCCTAAGAACCCTGAAACACCAATCCAAAAGAACCTATGCACTCCAATGCTCATAGCAGCACAATTTATAATGGCCAAGTGTTGGAAGCAACCTAGGTACCCATCAGTAAATGAATGGATCAAAAAACTATGGTATATTTACACAATGGAATTCTATGCAGCAGAAAGAAAGAAGGGGCTCCTACCCTTCACAACAACATGGATGGAACTGGAGAGCATCTTGCTAAGTGAAATAAGCCAGATGGTAAAAGACAATTACCATATGATCTCACCTTTAAGGGGAACCTAATCAACAAAACAAAAAAACAGCAAAATATAACCAAAGACACTGAAATTGAGAACAGGCTGACAGTCACCAGAGGGGAGAGGGGAGGGAATTTCAGGGGAAAAGGGGAAGGGTTTACAGGAACAAGTATAAAGGTCACATGGACAAAAACTAGGGGTGGTGGAAATGGGAGGGAGGAAGGGAGGGCTGGGGCGGTGGGCTGGGATGGGAGTAAAAGTCAGAAAACTGTACAAGCACAACAATTAAAATAAAATTAAAAATATAAAACTAATTCATTTGTTTTGTTCTGATACCACTATCCTTGCCAAGAGTATTTATAGCCCTTTTAGGAATTTCCTTAACTCTGATGTGTATGGTCTTGCTATGTTCTTGGTCATCCTTCCTTCAGTTTGAATTGTCTAGTTTTACATCTTCTTCTTCCATTGATACAGACTGAAATATGTAGACACTTTATATATAAGGCCATGGTTAAGAGTTCTATTTTGCATTCGCAGATCTGGTATGAATTCCCATTTCTTAGCTATCCTAAAATACCAACCACTCCACCCTCAACAGTTTATATTCCACTTCCTTGCTTGTTTTTTTCCCTTAACTTTCTGCACTCTTTTACAAATGTTGTATTTTATTTACTTCTTTTATTTATTATCAGTGCCCTTCAGTAAGCTCTATGAGGGCAAGAATATTTGTCTTTTATTTTTTGCTGTCCCATAGCTCAGAGAACAAAATATTTGTGAATGAACAACTGAGTGATTAAATGAGATAATCCATCCCAAGCCCTTAGAACAGTGAATTCATACTTTCTTAGTTTAGACAAAATGGAAGAGAACTAGAACAACTCTTTCTCCATACTCCATAGCTCTAGAAATCCATGCCCCAGAATATATTAAAAGTGTGCTTTCCAAACTAGACTATAGTTGAACCCTAACCTGCTAAACTTTCTTTCTAAAGCCTGTTTTGGAAAGGTACATCATTCAGAGTATCATGGGAGATCTTTTATCCAAAGCCAAGTGCTTAATAGCTCATTTTTCCTTCCACCATGAAATGAAAACTAAAATAAATCAAAGTAGCACCTAACAGTCCAGAACAGCCCTGGAATATAAGTGTAAATAAATGTGTTCAGTGATTAAAGAAAAAAATCAGGTAGAGAAGCATATTTCAATTCCTGGTTCCTGGGGATTTTGTGTAAGCAAAACCAAAGCAAGTTTTGTGCAAAACTTACTTTAGGATGCTCCTTTATTTATTACTCATAACTGCCAAAAAGTTAAATAAGCATTTACCAATTTTGTAAGCCCAAAAAATCAACTGCATATTTATTTATTTTCATTCAATAAATTGTCCAACCCCCCCCCCCAAGACATCAGCGATGAACAAGTAAAGTTTAGATACACAGCAATTTAGCCTAGAGTGTTTTTTTTCCATGTTGAGTGGAACCAGAAACAGGTGATAAACAAGGACCTTCATCTTTGCTAGATATAATGGAGTTTGAGTAAATCAACAAAAGCTTCCATGTACTACTCTACAAGTCCCATTTGATTTTCTTATATGCATCACAAGAGATGGGTGCAAAGACTGGCACTATGTGTAGACTTGGATATTGGGATGATTGTTTCCATATCAATATACTGTTGCCACCAGGCCACCGAATGTTCAGTTTCTCCTTTATGAAACCTCATCACTGCCCTTATACATCCTACATCTGATAAAATGCATGGGGGGAGTCAAATTGAATTGCAAATTTCCTGGTTTGTTAACTCTAGTGGAGATTTGTTGCATCTTTTTCTCTCATCTCCCATTATGCCTTCTGCAAATGTACTTTAATACTCTCTTGGGAAATGTTCTCTCTCCTTCAATGATAGTTTCATTATTTACAATGACACACTTGACCACTTGGACTTTACCTTCCAGGGCTTTGAATCTTACATATAAAAATACCACTGAATACTTTTGAGTATATACTGGCATTGATCTAAGCCCTTTGGTGTCCCTCAACAACCCAATTAAGTAGACACTACTATTATTTCAAGCTGACAATTGAAGCAAATATCTGAGACCAGGAAGCTAGAAGTTAAGTGGTGACATAGAATTCACACCCAGTTCAGCTGAAGTGAAAGCAGATACTCTCCACCTTAGGCTATACAGCTCCTCAGAGTACAGGGACCCAAGAACCAAACACCAGTTAGAGGTGATTTCAGCAGTTTCCTGGTGAAGTGGTTCATTCTTTCCTGTTGCCTAGGTTTTCATTTTTCTTCAGATAGCCTTCATTTGTATGACTGCCCCCATGACCTTCTTAATAAATGGACTTTTTCCCTTTTTTAATTTAAGTATAGTTGGCATATAACATAATTGATACAACCACTATGAAAAACAGTAGGGAGATTTCTCAAAAAGGTTGCTTCCACTTCTAGGTATTTACTTGAAGAAAACAAAACAGTCACTTGACAAGATATATGTTCCCCTGTGTTAATTACAGCATTATTTACAAAAGCCAAGATATGGAAGCAACATTGGTGTCTTGTCCACTGACACATGAGTGGATAAAGAAGATGTGATATACACATATATATGCATACACAAGGAATATTGCTTAGCAATAAAAAAAAGAGCAAAATCTTGCCGCTGCAACAACATGGATGGACCTAGATCACAGGTGGCAAACACAAGGCCCGTGGGCCAAATCCGGCCCTCGACCTCATTTTAATCAGCCCAGCACCTTGTTTCTACCTGGTGGCAGTGCCGAACTCTTGCTTAACTGTTAAGGAATAGTTAAATTTATACAGTCCTAAAATTTCACGTGGCCCTTTGAAAGCAACCACAAGGCTAATGTGGCCACTGGTGAAAATGAGTTTGATACCCCTCACTTAGATGATACTATTCTAAGTGAAATAAGTCAGAGAAAGACAAATGCCATGGTTTTACTTATGTGTGGAATCTAAAAACAAAAATGAAGAAAATAAAACGAAACAAAACAAAACAAAACAGACTCATAGAAACAGAGATCAAACTAATGGTTGTCAGAGCAGAGGGGTATGGGAGGAAGTTGGAAAAAGTGAAGGGTAATGTAGTCAATAATACTGTGGTAACTTTACATGGTAACAGATTACTAGACTTCATGTAGTCTAGTTACAATCACATTGTAAAATTTATAAATCTTGAATCACTATTTTGTACATATGAAACTATTAAGTTGACTTTTTGATGAAGATATATGGAATCAGTGTTTGTTTGTTTGTTTCTGTTCTTCCCCCAGAAGTTCTCAGTTGTATTTTTTTCTTTTTCTTTCCTATTTCTTTTTTTATTGTTGTTCAAGTACAGTTGTCTCCATTTCCCCCCTACCTCCCTCCCTCGATCCTACCTCCCTTTGGCTTTGCCCATGTGTCCTTACTGTCAGTTTGTTCTTTATTTCAATATATCTGGTTATATTTTGCTTGCTGATTTTTTATGTCAATGAATCTTAATGGTATTCAGAGTCCCCATCTGCACTGGACTCTTTCAAGAAGGTGCTCCTGTTAAGAACTAAACATTTTATTTGTTTTTTAAAAATCTATTTTAAAGGCTATTTCAGGCTGTGCTGATCTCTCACCAAGTTTGTTATGGGGTGAGTCACTGTACATTTCTAGTGTATGAAGTCCTGCTATTCAAGGACAAGGTCAGAGCTCAGCTACCTTATGCAAAAGGAGTCGATACTTTGGTTCTCCCCATGAATCCCTTTCTGGGTCAAAGGGATTGTTTGATTTTCCTAACTTCAAAACCATAAAGTATTCCAGTTTTGACATCCTTACAAAACAATCCCTAGCAGAATTCCATGTCTCATTCATTCAGAAGCTGCTGTCAGCATACTCTGACATCCCAACTGGAGTAAGACAGCTCAGGAGTGGCCCATTTGATTGAGGAATGTATATTTACCAATGCATCAGCAAAGAGACATTGTTTTATCTCTCAATATCTATGCCTATAGAATATAGTGAACCTTTAGTACTGTTATTTTTATTTTTCCCCCCTTAAGTACCACCTCCTCCATTCCATGTGCTGTTGAGAAGGAGGATATCAATTCATGTCCTAGTTCCCAGCCACAGGGATGGGCGCCAAATCCAGACTGACCAATTAGTGCATCCAATCCAGGACAGTTACCAAAAATGAACTATATGTTTCAAACAGGACCCATCGGTGTTCTCTTTGAAATAATTGATGCAGCCACTGAGAAGGAGAGGGTTCTTGGAATTTTGACATGTAAAAATGTAACTCTGGAGCAGTTTATAACATCTGTGCAATAGAGAAAAGAGATCTGAAAATAGAATAACCCAGGGGAAGGGGGAGAGGGAGTGAAGGGGAAACTGATGGCATCCTTTGAACCTTCATATGCTATGCTGCCTAAAGCCAGAACTACCCTACCACAGTTTCTGGTGTGCCTATAAACTAAAATATGTATTTAGGATATATAGCATATTGTTTAATGTTTTGTTTTTCTTTATAATATCAACATAGTTTATAATATCTATCCATTTATTTATCTAACTACAGATGTGCACATACACACAGCATTGTTTCCTAAAACACTGAACATCTGAAAAATACAAAATAAAACCCCAACCATTTAGAAGCATGTTATAATACCATCTGTCTTTGCTGTCATATGGTTCAAACACCCTCCTTTATGATTAGAAATTTATGTCTTTCAGATTCTTATCATGAAAGGCTTCAGTATCCTCTCTTACGTAGTTGTCCCATCTCTTTATCACTTACTTGTTCACATGCTGAAATTTGAGATTATTATTTTTCTCTATGATCAAAATCAGTTTTTCCAAGAATTCAATGAGAACAACCAACATTTTAATTAATTTTGGATCTCTCCTCTCTTCTAAGACTTAGAAGAAGATAGTCTTAATAGTAAGTGATGCTTGCTTCCCTCCACTCACTCAACAGGGGCAGGTTATTAAGACAATACCAATGCCTTCCTTTAATTCTATCATAGACATTCTTTGTTACATGTGTTACTTCATTTGTTTTTCAATGTGCATAGGTATGCTGAGATTCCCATCTGTATTACACAAGAAATGAATACTGAGAAAGAGGGTGGCCTGCCCTAATTTACTCAGCTATCAAGAATCTGGATTCAAATCCAAATCTTCTGGCTCTAAACCCAGTGATAGCTCTAGTCAGAGCACTGACTCTTTTCTCTGATCCATAAGCAGAGGTTCTGGCTACACTTTTTTAGAAAAATAGTTTCTGTTGCATTAGCCATGTTTGTAAACAACTGCAAAATTGCCTAAGTTCTATTTCTTTCAAACTTGAAAAGATAGTGTTAGGATGATGGTGTAGAGACTGTGATCATGAAAGACACATTACTTGTCTGAGTTTCAACTTGGGAAAGTTGAATGCACTTGAATATTTCATCAGTATTCATCTTCTATCATAACTCTGTAAGTATTCAAGAAATTAACCTCTGCTATAGTCCTGTAACATGCCTACTTAAGAAAAATCTTCTCATTTTTCCTAGTAATATTTCAAAGCTCATGTCAAATTTTGTGACCCAGGGACTTTTGGAACCACACTCCAATGTGAAAATTAATCCTGAACCTGCAAATGTGTTCATTACTTCTACATTATCTATTTTATGTTATTTTATGGGTGCATTACACAAATTTTGACTATCTTAATAACTCCAGTGATATGTCATATATAAAATGACTGCCCTGAAAATGGCAATTTAAAAGTTAGATTTATAAAGTGTCATTTAAAAATTGTATTAGGAACCAGATTTCTAATATATTTAATACTTGATTTCATGGGACTAAACAAGATTACTGTGAAGTTACAGCTTACCCATAAAGTCCTGAAGTAGAATAGGTATCTAATACCACTCCACTTGCCCAGTTAAGAAATTAGGCTTACCCATTATTAAAACATTTATCTATTTATTCCTTTAGCATTTTGTAGCAAAAATACACTTATAACAAAAATTTTAGATGAAGAAAATTAATCAGTATGGCTATTGTCCATAATTAATATCTATTTTATTCTGTCACTTGAATTACTGAAGTAGCACATACTTAGGTTAGAATTAAAACAACTGTTTGAAAAATTAATATAATAATGATGTAGGGCAGTTTTCTGATCAAGGCTATGAAATTTTTGATGGCCATGACTGTGCCATATTTGCTTTTAAACTTTTAACATACGATGAATTAGTAAGAAAGTTTTTTTAACTATTTGTTGTCTATAGGAGACACCTCTATTTTTTCTTTTTTAATAATCATCTGTATTGTTATTCTGTTACAGTTGCCCCAATTTTCCTCCTTTCCCCTCCTCCACCCACCTCACCTCCCCCACAGTCAATTCCCACACTGTTGTTCATATCCATTGGTCATTTTCACATGTTCTTTGTCTAGTCTCTTCCCTTTCTTGTTACCATTTTTCCCTACCCCCCTCCCCTCTGGTCACTCTCAGTCTGTTCCATATTTCTGCACCAGTGGTTCTATTTTGTTCATTAGATTCCTCTTATACACCTGGAAGGCAAACAATCCAATTAAAAATTGGCAAAGGACCTGAATAGACACTTCTCCAAGTAGGACCTACAGATGGTCCACAGATATATAAAAAGATAACATCACTGGCCATCAGAAAGATGCAAATTAAAACCACAATGAGATATTACCTCACATCAGTCAGAATGACCATCATTAAGAAATCAACAAATAACAGGTGAGGTGAGGGTGAGGAGAAAGGGAACCCTTAAGCACTGTTGGTGGGAGTGCAGACTGGTGCAGCCACTATGGAAAACAGTATGGAATTTCCTTAAAAAACTAAAAATGGAAGTGCATTTTGACCCAGTGATTCTGCTGCTGGGATCATACCCCAAGAATTCCAAATCACCAATTCAAAAGGACTTATGCATCCCCATGTTCATAGCAGCACAATTTACAACAGCCAAGTGCTACAAAGAGCTTAAGTGCCCATCAATAAATGAGTGGATCAAAAAACTATGTTACATTTACACAATGGAATACTACATAGCAGAAAGAGAGAAGGAACTCCTACCTTTTGTGACAGTATAGATAGAACTGAAGAGTATTATGCTAAGTGAAATAAGCCAGTTGGTAGTAAGGAAGTTTTTAAAAATCTTAATCCAGCAGTTGAATAAACAGTAGTGTTATGTTCCCATCTACTCTGTAGCTACTGGATGTATTCAGAACCATGGACAGCACTGTACCTTCTCAATAAGGACTTAAGCATGCTACTTACTAGCTGTGAAACATAAGGCTTACCCCCTCTCTTTTGGTAAAACTGATAAGAAACTTTATACATACATCATTAAAGGTATTACAACTTTTTCTGCTTGGAAATAATGGGCTCACCATTTAATTTCAGGGAGCAGTTGCCTTCTTTCTCCACAGATATGTAAGTTCCCCAATGGCAAGGACCCTGTCTTGTCTGTTGTTGTATCTTCATTGCTCAGTCAATAATGTGGGACATAATAGGTTTTTGAACAAATGATTGATGTGGTATCTCTCTGGTAAAATTCTCATTATTAAGCACAACAACAATGAACAAGTTTTAAGATTTGTTCATAAGAAAGCCAGTAATAGGACTTGGAAAATGGACAAGACCGGTGTAGTTATCTTCATTCAAATAAAATTCAATAAAGAGCTCCAAAATTCTATAAAACAAGCAATCTATTGGTAACTGAGATCATTTTGGGTAACTAAAATGCTTCTAAAATGAACACCATTTAAAAATATATATTATTATGCCCTGGCTGGTGTGGCTCAGTGGACTGAGTGCCAGCCTACAAAGCAAAGGGTCACCAGTTTGATTCTCAGTCAGGGCACATACCTGGGTTGTGGGCCAGGCCCCCAGTAGGGGGTGCATTAGAGGCAACCACACATTAATGTTTTCCTGCCTCTCTTTCTCCCTCCTTTCACCTCTGTCTAAAAATACATCAATAAATCTTTTGAAAAATAAAAATATATATTGTCAGGACTTCTGCATGACCTGAGAATCCTGAATCTGTGGATCATCTATATATGCTTTAAGACTTGCTTTCCATACCTTTATCTGGAAGTCCTGCAACTACCCTAAGCATCAAACAGACCTATGGCCAATGGTGGCGAAGTCTACATACAAATATGCTTTGTGGTGTTCTGGGAAAAGACTTCCAACTTGCTGGCTATACTATTTAGTGTGGCTGCATTGCTCACTGGGCTTTTGAATACATTGGCAGTGTTGTCATGCATTCTGGACCATCAGTGGAGGCTACAATTCAAAATTTAGATACTGTCTTTGCAGAAAACCTTAGTTGACACTTTTATGGTATCCGAAGAGGTGACACTGTTTGTGCAAAAAGCCCAAGTGATCCAAAATCAAATATTTGTAAAAGAGTAATTGATTTAGAAGGGACCAAATTCTCACCAGATTTCTTTCAAAGCCATAGTTATGTGCCAAGGGGTTATGTTTGGTTAGAAGGTGATAATCTAGAGAATTATCCATATTCCAGGTACAATGGCACTATTCCATATAGACTAATAAGAGGACATATCTGCTTTAAGATTTGGCCTCTGAGTGATTTTGGATTTCTACATCATAGCCCCAATGGCTACAGATTTTCTGATGATTACCCAGTAGTTATTCTTTTGATTTTATTATTTCTCCTATTCAAGTGAATTTATTATTGCCACTGAAACAGTTTACTTCATGAATGAACTACTTGCTAGTGTTTTAGTTATTTTTAATTGTTAAATATAAAAAGTAACACAATCTGTAAGCTATATTAATTCCAAATATATAGATAAAAGTAATCCAAAAAATCATTTAAATTTTAAAATATATATATTCTCAAAGATTTATAACTATAGATAGAACAAAATCACTTTATCCAGAGACTATGGGGAGTACAAATATAAGATGATAACTAAGATGCATAGCAATGTGTCATGTCATGAAATGTTTAAACCTCTGCATGATGCAGAGATGGGGTAGGGATTTAGCTGATGGCAGAACTGTATTCATGCCATTGGCAAGCATCATTGGAAGATGACCGCAACTACAAAATAGGTATTAATATGACAAAAACTTGATGTGTTTCAGCCTAGGGTGAAAATAAAATCAAGAGAATGTTGTCACATGACATAGCTTTGAACACCTAAGGGGAAAAGCATACTTTGGTAAAGTGTGGCAGACAAAAAGCATTACATGTAGCTAAAGTCTGGCAAAATTTGGACATAAATAGTTGCCTTGCCCTAAGGTCTCAACTACTGTGAACTGAATACTAGTCCTTTGCACTTTCTCTTTCTTTTTTCCCTTTTTTTATTGCTGTTCTATGACACTTGTCCCCATTTCCCCCCATTACACTCCCCTGCAGTACCCACCCTTACCTCCCACATTCAATCCCCCCATTGTATTTCTATTAATATTCATAACATTATTTAATCCTGGCCTACAGAATTTCTTTTTATTATTATTTTTTAAGTTAAAGCAGATTTTAATAAACATACCAGTTATTAAGAACCCTTATTGAAATTAAGGGTCCATCTATCATGGCCATAACAAGATTTTATACAAGCATTATCTGACCTACAGAATTTCAAAGCAAATCTGAGCAACCAAATACAGAATGGTTCTGCTTTCCCTGATACAGGACCTGTGTGATTAGGATGATGGGGAGACTGAGAGCCTGCTTACCTTCCAGACAGTGTCTTCAGTGTCTCTCAACTTTGATGAAATAGGACTTGGGAACGCAGACCATAGAATTCTGAATGAACACCACATACCCGCCCCCCCCCAACATGTAAACACTCACACACGTATCTCCTGGAAATCTCTGATCTGTTTTTCAAACTGTGTAAGATGTCCTTTTCAAAGAATAAAAACATAGTCTACACAGTACAACCTCTGGCTGAGAGTTATAAAAGTCAGCTGGTCATTTCCTGCCCCAATGCCAAGCAACTGGTTTCATTGATTATTTTTTTCATTATACAAACCCCAAATAGTATTTCATTTAAAAATCAGAGTTAAGCCCAATCAAATTTCCAGTTATATCATCACATGTAATAGAAATGTTTTGGATGGACTTCCACCATAATTTTGTTCCAAGCAGACCTCTGTGTAAAGCATTGCTGTACTAACTGGCTGAATCAAACCCCAGTAGGAAAAATCAGCATGAATAATCATCTCTATTGTAGTACCTTCGTGGGACACAACAAGCATCAACCCTTAGAAAGAAGGCAAGAAATAATGGCATCCCTCATGTTGTGAGACAATGTCTTCACTGTTGGTGAACAGAGCCACCATTCTATTTTTCTGTCATTACCATGTATTTGTAAGGCAGCAGGATGACATCCAAGAAAGAGCATAAAACTAGCATACATGAGAGCTTAATGATTAAAAAAACACTGGGCTTTGGAGTCAACCAGACAGATTTGTATCAGATTCTTCCAGTTTATCTCTGGGCCCATTTAGGCCCCAGGGCTCCACTTCTGTGTCTGTAAATTGGATAATGATAGTATCTAACTGCCAATTTGTGAGTATTAAAAGAGGTAATATATAAAAAGATGTAATTTCACACAGCGCATGACATGTAACAAATACTCATAAATGATAGCTCTTACTCTGAGGATACTTAACTATATTATTAACCAGCAGTGTAATAGTTGCTGGTTGATAACAATAACTGATTAATGAATTCTTATTTTGGTCCAAAGACTATACTAAACATTTTATCTGAACCAAATTAACACAAAATTAAAATTTCAATATAAAAACAACTTCTCTCCTTAATGTTTAGATGAGCAAAGCCATGACTCAAAGAGGTTAAATTGACCTTAGATGTCAGATCAAATTTGACTGACATCAAAATTTGAATCAGGCCACAGGCCAGAACCCATACATTCACCCCAACACTCCCCACTTATCAAAAAAATAGAGAATACAAAAGAAGGCAGAAGAAAGTGATTCCTACCTATAAGACTAAAGAAAAAGAAGGGAACTGAAATTTCTTGATTGTCTATTGTACATGAATTTAACACCATGTTAATCCATTTAATTCTCACTCATATCCTTATTGCACCTTTGTTAAATTATAAGATGGTGTTCAATCTGTAGAAAAAAATTAAGAATAGGTTTTAAAAATACCCACATCAAGACAGAACATATTGAAAACAGAATTAAGATTTGCTGAAACTCCATTAATGTACTCTTTTCACTGCATAGCCATAAGTAACTAATGTTCACAATTCAGTATTTCCATTACTTTTAAATACTTTTATTATCTGTGTTTATCTCAAGCAATAGAAAGCAATGTTTCATATATCTCAACTTCCATACAGAGCACTAGGCTTTACGTATTTTTTCAAAAAATGTTTTCACTCAAACACAAGACTATATTTACTATTTTGATATATATAGCTGTGATTCCTTCAGGTTCAAGACTGTATATTATTTGATTTTAATAGAACATCACCTTTTATTTATCTATATAATTTTAAGAAAACATTATGGTTTATTTAACCATTGCTTTCCCTGTTGAGGCTCCCCCATCTGGTACTGGATGTAATGTTTCTCTACATGTTGTCTGCGTGTTACATACTGCCCACATGCCAGTGTGCAGGGCTTTCTCCAAATATGTCCATAGGAACTGGGATGCATGGAGGCAATGAAGATTTTCAACTATGCTTATACTTATGCTTCTTCAACTTCACTAGGTATTGCCAATTTGTTCCTCCTTTGGTACACTAATGCATAAGGGTTTCTTTTATTCCATATATTCTTAAACAATTGACATTATCAAACTTTGACATTTTTGCAAATGTGATGGGTGCACATTAGAATTTAATTGTATTGAAATGCCTTCTCATTACTGCTGAGATGGAGGACATTTTTTTTCATGTTTATTTGGTATTCAAGTGATTTCCTCTACATTTCTGTTTTTACATTTGTCATTCTTGTAAACAGACTATCATGTTTTTCTTATCAATATGTTGGGTCATTCTATTATGAATCATTGATCTTTCGTTAGTTATTTGTATTGTTAATATCTTCTTTCAGTCTTGGATTTTTTTCCTTTTGAAAATATTTTTGATAAACTTTTTAATGATAATACTCAGAGTTATAACTCTTTCTGGTTTGTGTTTATGGTGTCTATTTTAAAGCCATTTCCTGTCTAGAGGTCATAAAGATTGCTTCCCATATTTTTTCTTAAAAACACTAAAGCTTGATTTTATACTTAGGTCTTTAATTCACATAGAAATCTTTTGAGGATATAATACAGGTTAGTAATCTTATATTATTTATTTTCACATGTTTTAAATTATTACACTGCCAGTTTACACACTACTACCCTCAAAGCAAATCTTTGAGGTAGATGCTAATATAATTCCAAATCAACTTACTGAAAAACAAACTTAGAGGTTTGGAGTATCCTGAACAACATCGAACAGTTGCTGAACTGTGAGGTCAGAGTGAAAACCCAGGGATTCTGAGTCCTAGGCACTGGCACAATGGAATGATGTGTCTGGGCCATGATTTTCACAGCAAAGGAAACAGAGGCTGAGTACTGGCTGTACATCAAGAAGTGAACACCCTGCCTCACAACAGAGCTGCAGGCAATGCTGTCCACAAGTGCCTTTTGCCCTATCCTCAGGACGAGTGTTTTGTGTTTGGTAAGATCTGTGTTAGAAGCAATGAATTCAGTTAATTAAATTGGCCAGTTTATTTACTTATTTATTATCTATAAAAAGTTTTCCATTAAATAATTCAATTAATCAATTGATTCAATTAAAGACAAATTAATGATCTAATCTTGATGATGTCCTAAAGTATCAGGCTGGTGTTTACACTACTGAACTTATAATTTAAGACAGACCTAAGGGGATAAATACAATATAATGTATCAGATGTAAAGAATAGTAAGCACACGGAGAACAATAGTAAGTACTTTGGGTGCTATGAATCACAGAAGAGGGGCATTTATGTTAAGTGAGGTAGGAGGGTAGTGGGAGAATTGTCAAAAAAGTTCTTCTTCAAGTTTAATGAGCTATGATTGCGTAATGAGGAAAAAATCAACAGGTGGACAGCAGAGTAATTCCAGGTTAGGAAACAGCAACAGCAACAACAACAACATACAGATGATAATTAGCAGAAAGCATTTCTGGGACATCACCGTCCTTTCAATGTTGCTACATCCAGGTGGGGTTCAAGGTGAGACCAGGGCAGTAAACAAGAGCGAGATGTAGGAGAACAGCATATTTATCATGGCAAGGAGATTATAGTTTATACCAAGACCAGTGACATACATCACTGAATGATGTAAACAGATGAGTGGTTTTTATCAGAGGGACAGCAGAGGGAGTAATTGGAAGGCCACTGTGGTAGCACAGGTGACAGATGTCTAACAGGAACTGGCCTGCCTGAGATTGGGATGCAAAAATTATCAGTTTCATTACCACTGCCTCTGCTGGGGACTGTGGGCCACTAGGGCCTCTCTGCAGCCCCGATTTGGAGTCTTTGAGCACCTTTTGGAAATATTTATTTGTATACCTGTCTCTTCCCCCAAAGAAGTGAGTATCCAGAGGACCAAAAAATATTTACACTATCTCTGAACATAGTTTATAACATTGAACTTCCCTCTCCATTTACCTCCATTTATCTTCCCTGTCCAGGCAGGAAAAAACAAAAAACAAAAAACAAGGAGGTACTCTGAGGAATCCAATGTGGTCCCTAGCACAGAAGGAAACCACAATGATAGTGCACTACCTCAGGGTGAGTGACATGGGTGACGATTACCACTTTTAGATATGAAGGAGCAGGAAGAGGAAGTGAAATGTAACTCAAAGAAAGTAGGAAAGTTGAGTGGAGAGTTTGCCTTTCAGGAGTTTTTATTTTGATAAAGAGATGAGCAAGCCAGCCCTGGCCTGTGTGGCTCAGTTGGTTGGAGCATCATCTCATAACTGAGGGGCTGAGGGGCTGTGGATTCGATTCCTGGTTGGGGCTCATGCCTAGGCTGCAGGTTCCATCCCCAGGCCATATGCATATGATCCACAACCAATCAATATTTCTCACATCAGTGTTTCTCTCTCTCCCTCCCTTCTTCTACCTCTAAAAACAATTTACAAATGACCTCAGGTGAAGATAAAAAATTAAGAAATTTTAAAAAAAAGAGATGAACAAGCCTGAGGAGCTCTGTAAGAAGGGATCTATAGGAAGAATACCTCAATTTTACTTTTCTCTTTCCCTCTAAAATACTACCAGGGCCGACTGTGGCCAAACCTGATAGGAAACCAGAATACAAGAGAGCTTGTTGGTGACATCTACACAGATCAGCCTTGGTCATGAAGGCATGAGGCAGGGTGAAGGACAGTGAAAAGAAACCTGGAGGTACTCTGAGGTACACCCTTCAAAAACTTTTTAATGTACATAAAAACTGTGTTTATAATGTAAGTGCACCTCAAAATCACATGCTTCCAGAAGGACATTCTCTGACCACCTGTCCAGGTGCAGCACTATTGGTATTGCCAACACTCAAAACAAAGGTTTCACCAAAACATTCAGTTAGTTAAGTTTTATATTACAGTGACATAGAAATATAATTTGTACTCTTTCTTCTTATTGCACTCTTCTCTTTGCATTCTTTCTTCTTATCTCATTTAGTCTTCTTAGCAATTTACCTCCTTAAATAATTTTTTTCTTTATATTGGGCAAATGAGGAAACTGTAACAGAGAAGGGTTACAGGAAACCCAAGAGCACTTGAGTGACTTGGGCAAGCCCCTCACCCTGACCTTGGGGCCAGACACCTCCTCCAGGTCCTCAGACCTCAAATGAACAATCATCTCTGCACCATGAGTGACAATTTCAGAGCAGCTGCCTTAGTAAGGAAGGGCACTATCCTGGGGTCTGTATGATCTGGCTAACCCTAAC
The DNA here is from genome assembly GCA_004027475.1 of Anoura caudifer. Lineage (NCBI taxonomy): Eukaryota > Metazoa > Chordata > Mammalia > Chiroptera > Phyllostomidae > Anoura > Anoura caudifer. The sequence goes on along the minus strand of PVKU01010757.1, from coordinate 5,069 downwards.
TCTTTTTACTATTTTTTAATTTTATTTTTCAATTATAATTTATATTCAATATTATTTTGTATTAGTTTCAGGTGCATAGCATGGTAGTGAGACCATCACACATTTCATGAAGTGCTCCCCATCACCTGCCCCCTGATATTTCCATGATTTAACTCTCACTCTCAAATAGACCACAGCCCACCCTACTCCACTATAGACATACTGATACCTAGCAGGGACCTACTTGTTGTTTTTTATTTTTTAATTCTTACCTGATATGTTTATTGATTTTAGAGAGAAAAGAAGGGAGAGAGAGAAACATCTATCAGTTGCCTCCCATATGCGCACTAACTGGGATTTGAACCCACAACCAACATATTTGCCCTGAGCTGAAATCGAACCCTCAACCTTTTGGTGTATGGGAGGACATTCCAACCACCTGTGCCACCGGGCCAGGGTACCATGGTGTTACCTTTGAAAGCAGAATGGATGTTTTTACATTGAAGAACTGGATGTTCTGGGAGAAGAATGATAGATAAAGATGAAAAGGTTGTGCTAATTAAATTCTGAAAAAACGTTAAATTTGCCTTAATCTGCGCAAATAACAGATATTTTTTATTCTGATTTATTGCAAAAGGCCTGTCATCCAACTAAATAGTAGGTAACAATGATGTGGCACTTTCAAGATTTCTTCCTTATGTTTGAAACATTAGGTTTAGTATAGGTTATAAATATTACAAATACCATATTTTGCCATGTATAATATGCACCTTTTCCCCAAATTTTTGATGGAAAAACAAAGATGCACATTATACACAGGTAGTACTAATTCTGTATCTATATAAATGCTTTTAATTCTTTTATATATGCTTATGAGTTAAAATTGTAACTCTAGAAAGCAATAATTATACCTGTATGCAAAATAATAGCCTAGAATATGATAATCAGTTTTGTTTCTAAATGTAAGTAAATAAAAAATTGAATTCAAATATTAAAATAAAATATTTTTTCCCTGAAATTTGGGCCAAAAACTTGAGTGCACATTATACACAGAAATACATTATATATGGCAAAATATGTTAAGTATAGAAAAGAAAAGATGAATATTAAGATAGCAAATTAAGGAAATTAAAACTCCATATTAAGGAAAATAAAACACTGGAGTCTCTTTTTCCTCCAGACAAAGCAAAGTAATTGTGTTAACATGAAAATTGGAGCGGGTTATAATGCGTAATTAGGAAATAAAAGGAAAACAACTAATTCTGTGTGTGTGCGCATGTGTCAGCAGGGTGGACAAATAAAATTAAGGTTTACAGACAAAACAGTTAATTATAAATAATTATCTTTGGGTTAAAGTAATTTTTGAAAACACTACAAAAAATTAGCATACCACAATAGCAAGGTGTTTTAGCAATGGTTCTACTAAGGAATAATCCAAAACTAAGAAAACCAGGAAGCTCAGTAACAAGTATGTCAAAGAGATAAGGTTAATGGAAGTTCCAGCACTGGCTTAAAGGCAGACATATGCATTTTGTGTTTCTGTATTATGGGTAGAGTTTCTGTTGGGACAGGGTGAAAGCACCAGCAGCATGCTCACAACACCCTTCACTGCTAGGTGTTTATTTCAGGACAGATTTTGCTTCCCGGCACCCTTGTCTTCATTATCCTTTGTTAAACACAGCTGCTAAATAAATTTTCTCTATTTTTCCTGTTTGCTTAATCCCTGTGTTTCCATATAGATAAATCTCACATAATTAGCCTGAGCTTTTGAAAATGGTGGTGCTTGCTGCACATGAAATGAAATTCCAGGCCCGGGCAGAGGGAGTCACAGCCTGTTGTGCAAGCAGACACGCTTTATTGGGAGTCCCTTGCCCATGGCTGTGTATGAATTGAAGAGAACAGAGAAAATTATTCCAGTCTGAAAATCCGTCTTCAGTCAAAAACCAGTTTTTAAGGGTGAAATATTCTCCTTTCATTCACTCTGTCTGATATCTTACACCTAAAATGATTTTGGCTACCTTGTAAGTATTCCAATAAAACTGATTAGAGGAAAAAATGTAAACAAATCAGACAAAACATGCAATTCAGCCAAAGCTCCTCACACAGGGCCTGGCACTCACAGATAACTGTTTTATGAGAAATGAAAGACAATGGTATCAACTCTCTTAGAGTGCCCTGTGATAATAGTTCTGTCTTTGCTCCTATCCCAACACTGTTTTTTTTATCCTCCCTTCAGAATTGGTCAGTTGCTTGGATTTATTGTCCCCATGGCATAAAAGGAATTTCTGAGGATCAGAATAATAACTGCAAAATATTAGCTAACAGTAACCCTGATGGTTAATTTTATGGGTCAACTTGAGTGGCCACTTGAGCTGTTTACTGTCTGTCTGCTGGCTTGAGCTGGGACATAGATCTTCTCTTACCCTTGGACTGGGATTTACACAATTGACTCCGCTGGTTCTCAGACCTTCAGGCTTGTACTAGAATGACACCACTAGCCTTCCTGGGTCTCCAGCTTGTAGATGGCTGGAGATCCTGGGACTTAGCTTCCATAATTGTGTAAGCCAATTTCTCATAATAAATCTCCCTATATATTTTGTATATAGAAACATAAAATACATATACATTATATATACATGTATAAATTATACAATATTTCATACAATTTATACATGTATATTATAGATATTATATATCTATAATATATAATCTAAAATAGATATAATATATAAACATAATATCTATAATAGACATTATAGAGATATTAGCACATATAAACTATATATGTATAGTCACATAAAACAGAATATATAACTATATAGAAAATAAATTATTTATATAGAATATATAATTATACCATATTAATATAACATATAAATGAATATATTCTATATATAGAATCTCTATATAAATAGAGGTATAGAGATTATAATTATATATCCTGTATATCCTATGCATAATATATTTTCTCTATATAGGTTATATTCTATATATTAGCATATATATTTATATATATGTATTGATTCTGTTTTTCTGGAGAACTCTGATTAATAAGGTGACAACACACACATAAGACAAAACAACAGGCATCTGACTCAATCACTAAGCTCTTCCAAATTATGTAGAAAAAATATTAATGACAGGCTGGAGTGTGTACTTTTCCATTACCTGAAAAATTGCTGTTAAGGAGATGCACAGCATGAGAGAAAAACAGAAAATAAATGTTGGAGCAAAAAACAGAACCTTTGCCTCGGTAACTTGATTACTAATGCTCTTTGGTTTCTGTTATCTAGATCAGTCACTCTCCAAGTGTGTCACTGCCCTCCCCCGCACACGCCCCACCCCCCAAATCATCAGCATCATCTGGGAACTGGTCAGAAAAGCAAATTCTTGGACTCTCTCACTCCTGAATAAGAAACTGGGCACAGCCCAGCAACCTGAGCCTCACTAAGTACTCCTTGCAATTCTAACGTGGGCCCAAGTTTGTGAACACTTCATCTAGATCATCTTTCAAATGCTTGGTTTGTGTTACAAGTGCAGACTGTTATATGATGAAGTTTCCATTATTTTAAAACACAGGGAACAAAATAGTGCCTCATGGGATAAAAAGGTGAGGCAAATGTACTGACACACCTTCTGCATTATTTTTACATTTTTCACTGCAGTAGAGAATACAACTGGCATGCGTGTGCTGCTCCATCTTCTCTCAACGATCCCAGGTTAAAAAAAAGAAAACAGGCTGAGGGGTCAGGGCAAATGATCCAAGCCAGACCAATAAGAGTCCCCACCCAAGATTTTCCTAAGGAAAACTGGATTGAGATGCTCTCACTCCTCATTGAATTCCTGAGCTAAAGGGATGTAAGTTAAGAACTGCTCTTAGTCATGTTCCTCATGACGTTTTTATTTATAATATTGATGCTCTGAAGTCTCTGTGTCCAGTGCAGACTTCTTCATTGGTGGCTTCAGACCACTAATCCTCTTTCTCTTTCTGGTTGATGGACATCTTGAACTTAACACATCCAAAACCAGATTCTTATATATATTTTTTAATTTTATTTTAATTGTTGTGCTTGTACAATTTTCTATCTTTTACTCCCATCCCAGCCCACCACCCCAGCCCTCCCTTACTCCCTCCCATTTCCACTCCCCCCTAGTTTTTGTCCATATGTCCTTTATACTACTTCCTGTAAACCCTTCTTCTTTTCCCCTGAAATTCCCTCCCCTCTCCCTTCTGGTGACTGTCAGCCTGTTCTCAATTTCAGGGTCTTTGGTTGTATTTTGCTGGTTTGTTTGTTTTGTTGATTAGGTTCCCCTTAAAGGTAAGATCATATGGTAATTGTCTTTCACCACCTGGCTTATTTCACTTAGCATGATGCTCTCCAGTTCCATCCATGCTGTTGTGAAGAATAGGAGCCCCCTTCTTTCTTTCTGCTGCATAGAATTCCATTGTGTAAATATACCATAGTATTTTGATCCATTCATTTACTGATGGGTACCTAGGTTGCTTCAAAACTTGGCCTTGTAAATTGTGCTGCTATGAGCATTGGGGTGCATAGGTTTTTTTGGATTGGTGTTTCAGGGTTCTTAGGATATAATCCTAGCAGTGGAATTGCTGGGTCAAAAGGTAGTTCTGTTACAGATCAGACAGAAGGTTCTCGAGACTGGCAAAACACTTCCAAAGTCTCACTTTCTCGAACCTGAGGGTCAGTCTTCCACGGGCAATTAAGATCCCAGACAAGCCCCCAAAACTGTTACTGAGCAACAGAAAGGGTCCGTTATTGTCCGCTGCCTTATGGAAAGATGTCTCTCAAAGCCAGAGATTTGTGAAAAGGAAAGGAAATGTTTATTAATGTTATACAGAGTTAAAGTAGCAACTTAACTTCTCCATTATTATATCAAAGTCCTTTAGGATACCCAGACACCCACAGTGCTTCCTATCTCCCCCTGCCCTAAGTCAGGGTACTGTAATTGCAAGGAAGAGAAGCAAACGTCTGGGATCCAGGCTCTTGACACCGTCAGCTGTGTCGTCGTCCAGGAAGGATCTCTGGTTAATCTGAAGCCATGTGGCACCTTCTCATGGCCCACTGGCA
>PVKU01010756.1:0-49174 GCA_004027475.1 Anoura caudifer | reverse complement strand
TCTGATATGAGTATTGCTACCCTGGCTTTTTTTTCCTGTCCATTTGCTTGGAAAATTTGTTTCCAGCCCTTCACTTTGAGTCTGTGTTGGTCTTTTGTCCTGAGGTGTGTCTCCTGTAGGCAGCATATGTGTGGGTCATGCTTTCTTATCCATTCAGCTATTCTATGCCTTTTGATTGGAGCATTTAATCCATTTACATTTAAGGTTATTATTGATAGGTACTTATTCATTGCCATCTTTGTACCTGTGTTCCTCTCTCTCTCTTTCTCCTTTCCTCCCTTTCCTTAAAGCAGGCCCTTTAGTATCTCTTGCAGAGCTGGCTTGGTAGAGGTGTATTCTTTTAGACTTCTTTTGTCTGGGAAGCTCCTTATTTGGCCTTCTATCTTGATTAAAAGCCTTGCTGGGTAAAGTAGTCTTGGTTGCAGGCCTTTGGTTCTCATTACTTGGAATATTTCTTACCATTCTCTTCTGGCTTGGAGCGTTTCCATTGAGAAGTCAGCTGCTAATCTAATCGGGGCTCCCTTATATGTTACTTCCTTTTTCTCCCTTGTTGCCTTTAAGATTCTCTCTTTGTGTTGGAATTTTGCCATTTTAATTCTGATGTGTCTTGAAGTGGGCCTCTTTGGGTTCCTCTTGATTGGGACTCTCTGTGTTTCCTGGATTTGTGTGACTTTTTCTCTCATCAGATCAGAGAAGTTTTCCATCATTACTTTTTCAAATAGGTTTTCTATCCCTTGCTTTTCTTCTTCTCCCTCTGGTATCCCTATTATACGGATATTATTACGTTTCATACTGTCTTGCATTTCTCTTAATCCCTCTTCATTCTTTCTAAGCCTCTTTTTCTTTTCTTGCTCCTTCTGGCTGTTTTTTTCTACTTTGTCATCCAATTCACTGATCTGATCTTCTGCTTCATCAATTCTGCTTTTCGTTCCTTCCACTGTGTTCTTCAGCTCAGAAATTGTATTTTTCATTTCCTCTTGGCCCTTGTTGATAGTTTCTATTTCCTTTTTCATGTTGATGTAGTTTGCAGTGAGCTCATTGTAGCTTCCATGTAGTTTTTGGTAGCTCGTTGAGAGCTCTTAGAGCTTCCTGACAACCATTGCTTTGAACTCAAAATCTGACAATTGAGTTGCCTCCATTTGATTTAGCATTCTTTCTGGGGCTTCCTCCTTTTCTTTCATTTGCGGATTGTTTCTTTGTCTTCCCATTGTTTGTGAGACTCTTCTTGTTAGCCTCAGCTTCTTAAATTTATTTGTTCTGGCTCCCTGGGTTTATGTTGTGAACTTCTGTGGTAGAATGCCTGTGAAATTCAGTGCTGCTATCTCCTTTGGGTATCCTGGTGTTCACTGCTTCCAGTGTCTCAGCTGTTGAAATGCCCCCTCTTTGGGGCCAACTCTGGTCTTTCCACAGTTCCAGGTGTTTTTTTGTTTTGTTTTGTTTTTGTCTCATTCGTATGTGTTTAAAAAGTGAAAATAGAAGGAAAGGAAAAAAAAGAAAAGAAGGAAAAGGAAATAAAAAATGAAAGGAGAATAAAGAAAAGTAGAATGAAAAAGAAAAAAGAGAAAAAGAAGACAGGAAGAAGAGATAAGCTTGGAAAGAAAGGAAGAAGGAGTCAAACAAGAAAGAAGTATTAAGAAGCAAAAAGGAGTTGAGGGGTAAAAAAGATCAAAATAATGAAAAAGAGAAAAAGAAAAACAAACCCACACACAAAAAAAAATCGAAAAATTGAAAAACACCAAAACCACTAATTCTTGCTGTTATCAATCTTGCCAAGCTGATTTTTCTGGCCTTGATGACTGCAGTGGCTGAGGGGTGACCATATTGTTTTTTCCTTGTTCAGCACTCAGTTTTCTCTGGCCTACTGTCCTCAGAGCTATCCCAAGACTCCTGTGGAGACACAGGGTCCCAGGCACCAACTGTGGTCGTGTGACCGCAGGAGCCAACTGTGGTCGCGCGCTCACAGGCACCGATGTTCCCTGAGTCGTACTTGTACAGGTGCCAACTGTCCCATGAACATGGCTCGACCCCTACCCAGATTGCACACCAGTGTTTAATATCTCCCAGCAGCCCACTCAGGCCTCCGATGTCGTGATGACGTGATGGCACGATGGCACCGGGAGACTGTATTGCTGCTCCCTGCTGGTGCGAGTGCCTGCGCTGGGCCGAGAGACCGTAGATATACCCAGCGACTGCACCCCGGGTCTCTCAGGGCGCGCTGGTGCGAACGATCCCCACGCAGCTGTTTACAATGTCATGTGGGCGCAGACAAAAGTGCACGCTTAAATGCTCAGTCCTCCCAGGGCTATGAGATCTTAACTCCCCTCTGTGAGATTTCAAGCGACCAGGTTTATGCCGGTGCTGCCGAGTCCCTGCTTGGCTGTTTAGGGAGCACTTGCCCCAGCTCCCTCCCTAGAGTCTTATGGCCAGCCCGGGCCGGTTTCTCAGCCCCCGCCCCAGTCTCTGCGCCGCCGGAGTACTCTCCTTACCGTCTGTTTTTTCAATGTCCACTGCAATTTTCGATCATCTGTTTTCAAATATGCTGTGTTTTTGGTGTCTGTTTGCTGTGCTGCATTGAAAAATGTCCTAGTTTAACACTTGTGTGAAGGGGGAAGAGGGATGTGCATCCTCTTACTGCACTGCCATCTTCTCTCTCATGTAAAATTTTTTTGTTATTTCTATCCCCTCTCTCCAAACATGTTTTCTGCTCATTTTCTTACTATTTGGGAGTATAGGTAAATCCACACATCTTAGATGACTTTTGCTAAAAGGTTTAATCTTTAGGATCTTTTTAGGAGGGTTCCCCCATTAATTAGTAAATATTCAAAAAATTCCATGTGGGTAAATCCAAAAACCCATCATCTGGTTAGTGATCCCAGTCTTACCCTCAAGTTTCCAACAGAGCTTTGGTTATCCTCTGGCTTGGAGGGATATATCTGTTGGGACAGAGGACAGAACTGAATATAAGTGAAATGAACTGTGTGTGGGGAGACTAGAGAGGCTTAGTCTGCCTGGTGGATATAGACATCAACTATTGCAAGAGCTGGCAATCTGTTATCTCATGCAGCTCTTTGTTGTCCTGAAGATTGGGTGTTTTGCAGTTTTAACATGCACACAACTTATTCAATATTAACTCAGCAATTTTTTTGGCAAGTAATATAGTGCCAGCCTCTGTTCCAGATATTGGAACTCACATTCTCATGTTTGTGCACACATGTACACTGACTATGCCGATACTTCTGTTCTGTGCTAACATGGAGCATGGCATCTTGATATGTGAAAAACATTGTTCCCTAGGACTCAACAATACTGGGTTCTACTTCATAAACTTTCCTTTAGCAGTTCTATAGTCTATTCTGTGCTAAAGTCTCAGTTTCCTTATGTATTATTATGGATATTAGTTCAGTAGCCTAACACTTAAGTCCTTATAAAGAGCAAACATAATGCATTAAAATACTCAAGGGAGAACAGACTGAAAAATTTAATAAAGTATCAAGTATCCATAAATAGATGAATGGATAAAGAAGATGTAGTACATTAATATAATAGATTATTTCTCAGCCATAAAAAGTGAAATCTCGCCACTTGCAACAACATGGGTGGATACAGAGGGTTTTATGGTAAGTGAAATAAGTCAGACAAAGGCAAATACTATATAATTTCACTTATATTTAGAATCTATTAAAAAAAACAGAAACAAATTCATAGAAGCAGAGAAGATTTTGATGGTTGCCTAGATGGGAGGATATTTAGGGGTGGGGAAAAGGGGAAAGGGATCAAAAAGTACAAATTTCCAGTTATAAAACCAGTCACAGAAATGTTAAACACAGCATAGGAGATATAATTGTGTTGATGGGCACTGGACTTATCAAGGTGATCATTTTATAAGTTATATAAATGCCTAATCACTATGTTGTACACCTGATAATTATATGTCAACTGTAATTGAAAACTAAAAAAAAATTCACAGAAAATTAAGGTACATTCAAGAAAGACAAAAGCAAGCAAACAAACAAAAAACCAACAACCAAGAGAATAAATATTGTTGGGAACCACCCTGCCTGGTTTCAGGAGTTGTAATCCCCCCATGGCTAAGAATGAATGAGTGACCTTTGGACTGTAAGCCACTAAGGAGACAAAGCTTATCTCCCTGGCAGGAGCGCCGCTTCTGCTTCATCCATAACTGGCCCCCAATGCTTGGTCGATTAGCCAATGATGGGAAAGATTCCCTCAAGGGAGGGGTCACCTAAGACAGGCACAATCATGTGGAAGGCCCTCAAAGAAGGACTTGGGGGGCCACAGCAAAAGGGGGTGATGGACCCTCATCCCCCGGCTATCCTGACATAGCCTGAGTCCTCAATCCATCTGGGAGAAGTTTCCTTATCTCTTGGCTTCCTGGCTCTGCTCCACTTAAGCCTGAAACATTGACAGAGGGCAGTGCAGGGTTGTGTTGGATAGGGCGGGCTCCCCGGGTGATCAGTCATAAGAAAGAATTCGTAAAGTCATGTGAAACCTGCTTTGCTAAGAATGTTCTCATTTAAATGATAAGGGTCCTGAGCAGGAAATGAGTTTGTCTCCCAAGGTTTTGTAGCTGACAGACCCTGACTCAGATTAAGTCCTCAGAGTTCTTCAAAATGTTATCTACTGTTTGATCCTTGCTGCCTGACAATGATTGATGAGTTTTACCTGTATTCCTGCGTAAAACGAACCTAATAAAAGCCATTGAGGAAGGGCTCTTGGTCCTTCTCCTTTGAGAGATCGGCCACCTCTCTTCCCCAAGCAGATCATATCTTGGTAGTTTTAATCTCATCCATGGTGGACGGGCAGGGCTCTGTGGGCAGAGCCACTCCCCCCACCCCCCCACAAAATATAACCTAAAGAGAGAAATAAAAAGGGTTAAAAGAAAAGCTGTGGAATGAAAGATAGCAAAGAAGGAATAATGGGGTGTATTATCAGTCACTGAAAAATTAAAAATACAGCTAATGGAAGTTAATATTTAAAACAATAACCCCAGAAAACTTTTCAGAAATATATTTAAAAAAACCTACACATTGAAAGAGTTCAAAAATTACCTGGAAAATTTAACCCATAGCAATCAATTCTGAGACATACCTTAGCTAAAATTATTAGATTTCAAAGATAAAGATAAAATCTTCAAGGCATTCAGGCAAAATGCTCAAATAATTTATAAAGGCATCTGACATTTTAAACATAACAAGCAAGGCAACAATAGGACTTCATTTTTTAAAATTTCAACAAAAGTAAGTATGGATCAAGATTTTTGTATCCAAAGTAGCAAGAATGTAAAACAGAGCAAATCAATAGTTTTCTATATACAAGAACTAAGGGAATTCTGTACCCACCATCCCCTTTAAGAAATCTGTCAGAATACTATTTGACAAACCACAGCCAAGGTCCATTCTAGCAGGTATGCAGTTGCACTCACTTTTTTCCATAGTGCCATGGCTACCTTCACACAGACATAGAGCAGTTGTGACAGAAACAGTCTGTGGCATCTTGATCTACAAAACCCCAAATATTTCACACCTGGCCTTCTACAGAGCAAATTTGTTAACCTCTGCTGACTAGAGGATGAATTTCATTCAAACAACTAATGATGAGATAAGCCTTAGCAAAAGGACTAAAAGTAAGCACTCTAGAATATAGGAATGTACATAGAATACTAAAATAACACTGGAGGCACGAGCAGAAGACTACTGTGCAGCTGCTGTGCACTGTGATAAAGTAGAAATACTGTGGCTGAAAATGGGAAGATAAAGGAGGGAAAAGAAGAAAATACAAAAAGCTTTTTGCTGTAGATACAATGTATGGATGCCATACATTACTTACAAAATAAAACAAAATTTGATAAACTAGGTGATAAAAGAGTTAAATAAAGGGCATTCAAAAGGGTTAAGTTCATGATTACTACAAGACAAAAATATAGACCTTCCTATATACTCCCCAAATTTTTTAAAATAGAAAAGCAAACCATATGCAACTCATATAGACTCTTATAAAGCAACATGTGTAATGAGCAAAATATGCACATCTCAAAGAGTTGAGTCCAAATATATGTCACAAAAATTAATTATGGTGACTTAACAAAAAATTTACATTCTCATAGCCCTGGAGTCTAGAAATCCAAGATCAAGTAGCATCAGCTTCACATGGCCATCACCTTCATAATGGTATGAGTCAGAGGTCTCGAGAGAAGCAACATAGCAACAGGGCATACGGACAATGTATATAAGGAGACAGAAAGGTTTGTTTGACTAAAACACAAAGTTCAAGGTGGAGACAACTAGTGTGGGAGGAACTTGGATCAGTTAGCAGGAATTAATTATAAAATCCTTTATCAGAACTTTATGCTAGATAATGGGGAGACACTGAAAGATGTTAAATGAGGACTGGCAAAGTCTTATTTTCATTTGTAAATCATAAACTGTGAATTAGATCCTGTATCAGAGAGGGGCTAGGGAGAGAAGTGGTTGCTTCTAAATGGCCTTCCTCCCAGTGAGATAGCACTCTGTGTTACTGTGACTTCTTGAAGACAGAGAAAAGGCCAACCACATTATTAGATGGGAATCCATCCCTACATTAAATACAGACAAAAATTATTAGGCAAAAAGTGGCGTGATTACAGATTTCTAAGTCTGTGTTGCATTGAAATAAAAAGTCATTTTGAAGTAGTAAATACAATTGTAACAATGATTTGGGCTCACGTGGGAGCTGAGGAACTAATTATTTTCATCCTCTAAAGTGCCTACCACACTATTTATCAGGTTTTCAAGATAAATGCTTTAATTCATTACATTTGCATAAATCCCCTTGCTGTACCCTATCAGTACACTTACAAAATGAATTGCTTTTCTAATACTTTCTAACTTTTTTTTTCAATTGGTATACTAATATTTGCATTGTATTAAATTCAAATTTTCTTCAGGCAATATATCTTATCAACTTATCAGCAAAAATAGTGTAAGTCACAGAATCAATCAAAATTCAAAAATTTAATTTCTTTTCATATGAATAGAGTCCACCTCTGCTCACCTTCTGCATAATACCCACTGCTTCATTAAATAAAAACTAGTAAGGTTGCCCTCAGTAATTTTTACTACCCTAAAAAATACATGAACAATTAAATTACAAGTTGGTATAAAAGCTGGGTATATCATGGATAAAACAGCTAAATATTTTTCCTGAAAAATAAAACTCAGCAGGCGTGCATTTCCTTAATGTGAATTGTTCTCCTCTTCTCCAGAACACAAACTTAGAAAGTTAATTTGTAATATTACATTATAATCAAGAAGTAAAATTCTACTTTTATGAAACTTACTAAATATAACAGAATAACAAGTATCAATATACATTTCTGTTCATATTACCATCATTTTTAAGTACCTTCTAGAAGAAGATGATGTAACATTTTAGAGATTGTAGAAACAAAAATGTAATTATTACTTGAAGCACATTAAAGAATATGAGATCTGTATAGGAAAAATCCAGCCATTATTAATATAACGAGAATTGTTTGTGCAACATTGATGTTAACTGGCAGCCAAGGAGAGTGGACTGGAGTACACGGGGCTGAACAATAACAACTTCACTGTACTAGTCAGAGGGGGCAGTAGATGCTGATGAGTGAGCAGGTGTACTGTGTGATTGTTGCATTCAAACTGAGTGAGCAAGTAGAGCAATGAATCTGCACAAATTTTGCATTAAGCTTGAACATTCCTCCACAGAAACTGTTTGAATGATTCAGAAGCTTGCAGCTATGGGCAACCGGTGATTGGCAGCTTCATCATGACAATACGCCCACTCATGCATATTGTCTCATGCAGAGTTTTTTGTGAAACATCACCCAGACCCCCTATAGCCCAGATTTGACCCTCTGTGACTTCAAGCTTTTCCCAAAACTAAAATCACCTTTGAAAGGGAAGAGATTTCAGACCATCAATGATATTCAGGAAAATATGATGGGGCAGCAGTTGATGGCTACTGGGAGAACCGTGCAAGGTCCTAAGGTGCCCACTTTAAAGGGGACTGAAGTGGCATTATCCTATGTACAATGTTCTTTGTATCTTTTATTTAATAAATGTCTCTATATTTCACATTACATGGCTATATACCTCTGGACAGACCTTGAAGATTAAACTAAGATGATCTATTACACAAATAGCTCTTAGGGATCCCTGAAGATTAGTCATGAGAAGAGAATGGTTGCCTCTTCCTCATTATTCATCATTGGATACAGAGTGACTCAGATTTGATTTATTGAGATACTGTTTTTATCTATTTCTATGAGACTTCTAGGTGCAAAACTGACACCACCAGCCTGAAGTCTGACCTCTCACCTCAACTAAACTTTAGATAGGTTTCTTCTCAACTATAGGCTCCCAACATCCCTTTTCTAGAGCATTTATTCTTTTCTGACCCCTTGAGACTTAATCTTCTATGCCCTAGGAATGTCTCTTCCAGGGACCTGTGAGCCATCCCTTTGAAGTACAATCACTAGGAAAGAGAATGCTTCCATCTCCCAGTCTCTGAGGGAGGGTAGGAGCCTAACTTCATGACCAGCACAGACTAGGAAACTCAGGTGGCCTAATCACATTGGCCAACCTCATCCAATGTCCTCAGGACTTTTTCCTTAGCTTATCCCACATTTAAAAACTCTCCAGTCTTTTTTGTCAGTGAAATTTCATTCATTCTCTCCCCCTGTTACAATAGTCTTGACTCTTGTTGAAACAGTTTTGAATAAAGACTTCTTGTCCTCTTTAACTACATGAGGTACAATTTTTTGACATGTCTCAGCCTCATGTCCTCCCCTGATGGAGACGGTCACAGTTTTGTTTGAGCGCAACTTTAATGGTTATGCTGAAAGAGTATCAGGAATATAAAACTGGAGTTTTATAATTGTGTTTCACAGTGTTGGCTGGGTGCATGAGAGAACATCTTTTCCATGGTTTCATCTTCTCATTTATAGAAGCTCCAGTAGATGATTTCCTCATCCCTATGCCCACTAGTTAGCATAGGCAGCTAGTTAGCTATTAACAAATGAAGGGAGAAAATGGAATCAGGTATTTAGCCAGATTAACTGGAAAGAAGCAGCTTCACAGTCACTATGGGCATCAGAGTGGGCAGGAAAGACTGGATTTCCAGTATCCCCAGGGAACAACCAGCCTTCCTGCAGATTACCCAGGGGAAGGATAAACAGTGAGGAAGAAATTCCTTTGATGGGCATATGGGCAGTAGAGGCTAAGGTAGTGATCATAAAGGAGACAAGTCTAGCCTGGGAAATCTGCGGAAAAAAAACTGGATAGGATAAGGGCACAAAACCCCAGAAGATCCAGGAAAGGGATTGGGTAGAGGGAAGCACCAACATAACCCCCGGGAAAACCCAGGAAAGAGATGAATAGTTTGAAAGAAAGCTGACCCCTTCCCAAACCTAAGGAAATATAATCAAAGCTTAACAAAGGCCCAAGTTTGATGCTTTCTCTCTTTAGCAGCCACATAGGCTGGATGGGAACAGAAATGGTTCTAAACTAGTGGAGCCTCAGATTTGTGGCTAATGGCCAGCAGCTCTGGGTCCTGGCCTTGCTCCCGGATTGGCTGAGGACAAGAGCGGAGCTGCAGCCCCTGGGGCTGAACTTCTTCAGCAGCAAGACAGAGCTGGGCTACCGGTCATGGAGGAGACATCAGGCATGGTATACCTGTGGGCTGTACTTTGTTTTCACTCCAGTTAATCTTGCCTCTATACCTCAAACTTTCCTATGCGTGTGTCTCTGAAATGCATTTCCTGGAATACTGTGGAGGATCCTACTTCCTCCAGCAACACCATCTCCTCCCTTCGGGGGGAGGAAAAAATTGTTTACCTCATAACTCTAGGAATAAGAGATCTGCTTGACTCGGTAGCCAATTTGGCAGGGTAGCCTAAGAGTAAGCACTATACAAGTATTTGTTAAATTAATCAACTAAAAAATAAATATGTGTTAAAGTCAGACAAGGAGCTGGTAGATCTTTTAGGCATCTTGAAATGCTAAGAGTTTGCCAGGTTAGTGCTTAAAAAATTGAAGATACTAAACCTATAAATTCTGTCTAATTTAATTTACTAGTTGCTCAAGGAATTGATTAAAAGCATTTAACCATTAGACTTGAACTAATCAAATGATAATTAAAGAATAAGTAAAAAGAGTAAAGGTGATTTTTCTTTCTCAAATAAAACTTATTAGATTTATAAATGACATGATAAAATTTTTGAAAAATGGCTTACAGTCCTAAGGAAAAGTTGAATTCTGAATTTATAACTCTAATAAATTGTCAGGATAACTGCAAGATGTAAAAGTATATTTATTGCCAAAAGACATTCTAGAAACTCACATTAATGATGAAATTAATAAATAAATAGATTAACTATTAAAATTGATATATCTGGTCTTTTGGAGGTTCTTTTGAAAAGCATGACCACAGATGTGAACACCATTAAAAGGTCAAAAAAGAACTTTGAACATTGACTAAGGGGAAATTATTTGTACAAATTTGTTTGGATGGTTTTTTTAAAAGAAACCAACAATCAAAAGATATTTCCCTTTAAAATAAATCTGTATTCTAAAATGTCAAGAAAATTATTTGTGGTTTTTAATTGACATTTATTTTTTAAAAAGATATTGTTAAAATATCTTTATTGATCCCAAGAAAATTGATCCCAAAATGGAGCTGCTCTGCTGAGCCCCAGGCCACTGAAGGAAGACTTCCTTACAGTTTCTTGCTCGCCCAAGGGAAGGAATCTTAAATCAGTTCAGGGGGAAAGGGGAAGGGTTTGGAGCAACAAGTATAAAGGTCACATGGACAAAAACTAGCGGGGGTGGAAATGGGAGGGGGGTGGGGAGGGCTGGGGCAGTGGGCTGGAATGGGAGCAAAAGACAGAAAACTGTACAAGAACAACAATTAAAAAAAAAAAAAAGAAGAAGAACTTCCTAAAAGGAATGGTCAGGCCATCTGCCTGACAGACACCTACCACCCCCTACAGGACGGTGACTGCAATACCAAATCTACTTTTTTGCCCAGGATAACTTCCTTGGTCATGTTCCCTTCCGCCTTTAGAAGTCTTCCATTTTGTGCAGCTCCTTGCAGCTTCTCTATCTGCTATATTGGATGTTGCCCAATTTGTGAATCATAGAATAAAGCCAACCAGTTCTTTAAAATATATTCCATTGAATTTTGTTTTTTAAACTATGAAATCTCAATAGGGCCTTTATTACCCAATATCCCAATTTTATCAATACATATGGGTAGAATTTTATTTTTTCACATTAAGAACCAAACCAAAGTCAAGTCACATACATCAGAGACAAAATAGAGTTGACCAATGCAGGCAGTCAAAGGAAATTAAATTGAACCTTACCTAACATAAGTTGCAGGAGTTTACAGCTCTTTTCCTAAACCAGCTAGGATACCACCAGCCAATCCCCAAATGCCAAACCTTTTTATGCCATCTCTGGACACCCTTGTTCCATGGCTCTGCACCCTGGACCCAAATAAGGAGGAAGACACCAGGAAATCAACCAGCTGAAAGCCAAATAATTCCTGATTCCTGATTCACCCCCTATAAACTCCTAAGTCTGTGAGCAACTTGGAACTCATCGCTCCCATAGGCTTGAGTTTCCCATCTTGCAAGTTCAAACCTTTGCAATAAACACATATTTTCACTTTGTTTTACTCACTGTAGAGTTTGTTTGTTTGTTTGTTTTAAGATTTTATTTATTTATCTTTAGAGGGGAAGGGAAGGAGAGAGGGAGAGAAATATCAATGTGTGGTTGCCTCTCGTGTGTCCCCTGCTGGGAACTGGCCTGCAACCCAGGCATGTGTCCCGACTGGGAATCGAACCTCAATCTTTGGTTTGCAGGCCCACACTCAATCCACTGAGCTACACCAGCCAGGGCTGTAGAGTTTGTTTTTTGACAGGATTTTAAGAAATATGAGACATCTTTGTACCAGAAACAAGCATGATGCAATTGTGCCCATTTAGAGCATTGCCGCCTAACTTTATTATTTTAAATCGTAGAGGTAGAAGGCATTATGCTAAGCCTGTTAACTTAATCCACTGAGTATTTCTATGCTAGTTCTGAGTACTGAGACACACATACAAAATAATATTAGATATCTATAAAACAGAAATGAGATAGCTACTATATAAAGCACAATAAGATTTCATTTCTTACTAGGGTTCCCAAGGAATCAGATGTATCTGCCCTAACTCTTATGGAGAAGGTAGGAACTTGAAAGTGGATGTGACACAAATGTATTACATGTAACTAAATGTCTGTTGTCATATATATGACTTCTCCAGTCTTGGAACTGTCCCTATGGGAAATATGATACATTTTATGAGACCTACTTTACTCTGTGATCTTCAGTAAATAATTTAGTGAAAAAATGGGAACTACTTCTCTTCAGGCACATAAAGGCAGTCCCTGCTTCCCTTGTGAATAAACATCGCGAACATAATATTACCAGTTAAGTCATCTCATCAATGAGAAGTCAGTAGCACTTAATACATTTTAGAGGAAAAACTTAGACATCTCTGAATGCTGCATGAAAAATACTTGTGGTTTTAAGTATAACTAAAGAAAGAAAAATAATAAGCCAGGTTAAAATAAAGAATGCAGAAATGTAGGGAGGTGACAAGACAGAGGGAAAGATGACAGCAGACTTTTGCAAATGGATTTGAGGGAGAAGAGGAGGGAAAGAGTAAGCATAAGCAGTGAAGTTCAGATTGGCATTCACTAAAGGCAGCTTGGCTGTTCCCATCTCTGAAGGGGAGAAGCATTTTCAAGGCCACTCCCTGGAATTGGAAGAGAGGGCACTGGAGAAAACAGGATGTCCCAAGGCCAACCTGTTTACCCAGCAGGGGTTGACCTAGAGCTCTGCAAGCGGTTGAAAACAAAACAATAACAACAACAACAACAAAAAAACCCTACATGTGCATAGCTGAGGGAGAAATTCAGACCTCTCTATTTTTCATTCAGTTCCAATAAAAACCAGGACACAGTCAACAAAACAAAAGGTGTGCTGATTACTTAATATAATTCTACTGCATTCATTAAAAGCCTTGTTCTCCTTAGAAGACTCTTCTCCAGAAGCAGTTAGGTGTCTCACAAAGCTAATGAAACACATCATCCAAGAAGCACATGTAGTCACATGCAGGAGCAAAAGTGTAGGCAGGGCCACCTACTGGACATGCTGTGAACTACAAGGTGAGGTCCCCCATTTAAAAATACCTTTCCTCAAGGGCTTGCTACTGTGCAAAATACAAAAAATAAAATGAAATCCCTCCTCTCCCCAGCAGGGTCTTTCAGCCTGAGGCATTCTTTTCTTTGAAGGCCCAGGCTGAGTCTGTTAACTGTAAAGAAATCCAGAGTGCATTTCTAGACAACAGCCCCTCCTCTAACGGTTGGTAATACTGCAGACAGCAACTTTAGGGCCTCTCCCCAGCTGTCCTCTCTGTTACGTGCCCCAGTTAATATGAGTTGGCCAGAGAGAAATGTCCTATTCATGCGAACCTGCTATTCTGGTCACTAGACAAGTGGGGACACATGATACAAGTGGGGCTAACCAGGGTCTTTTGCTGAAGAATTTAAACTGAGATACACAGAAATGAGGGATTGCAAACTGAGATGAATGAAATACCTCGGACTTTTCCCCCAAATCTGAATTATACTCGCACCACTTTTAAAGGAGGAAAATATCATGGAATTCCAGTATGATCTTACTAAATTTTTTATAATGTCACTTGGCCATGGATAAGTATGACATTATCTTTGCCTTTATAATCACTACCAATTTATAAGATCAAAAACAATTGTAAAAAATATATATACTAAATAATAGTCAAATCAAGAGCATACATTTCATATGAAGAGAATGCCGTTTGCTTAAAGTAAACCACTGAACACTCAACAGGTTATGTTGATGAACCAACTTTCCCCCCGACCCAGCTCTTCGCTCAGCATTTGGCACCGTGGGCTGCCATGGCAGACGCCTTCAGCACCCACTGTTCATGTAGCGGCTTCGACTCTACTCTTTGTCATAGCTCCAGCATTTACAGTGGCCTGCTTGGTAGGACCTCCACAATAAACACCCACATTTAAGGTCTTCGCTCAGGTACAGAAATTAATTAGCAATATTTAGTTGTAAAAGGGTTGTCCAAATAATCCAAACTGTGTTTGTTTAAAAAAAAATCATTATGCCAAACATTTCAACTATTTAAATCCAAATAAAATTTGCAAAACATATCCATGTTTTCTTAAGCTTCTGTAGCTTCCCATTGGAGGCTGACTGGTCAAGAGCAGCACCGTCTAACCGAACTCTGTGCCACCCAAAACCGCACACACCAGTTGCGGCTACAGTGTCCCCTGAAATATAGCTAATGTGACTGCTATGTTGAACATTGAATTTTATTCAATTTTAACTAATATAGATTTAAATAGCCACTGGCAGCTCCTGTCATGGCCAACACAGCTATAGCCTTATCTGAACTGCCCTCCAATGCTGGCTTTCCAGAATATGATGAAAGCAACTTTGTATATAACCAATTGCCCACCCAATTTTGTAACTTAAAACAACCAGTATTGATCTGTTCACACAATTATTATGGGTCAGGAATTTGGGAGTGACTGAGGTGGGTGGTTTCAGCTCAGGCTTTCTCGTGAAGCTGAGTCACCATGTTCACGGGGCCTGCTCTCCTCCGAAGGCCCTTCTGGGGCTGACAGATTACCCTAAAATGGTTCACTCTCAGGGCTCTTGGAAGAAGGCCTTGGTTCCTTGCCAAGTGGAATCTCCAAAAGGCTTGATGTGTTCTCACAGTGTGGCAGCTGACCTTGTCTAGAGCATGCAATCCAAGAGAAGTTGAAATGCTTTCTATGACCTACATCCTAAATTCAAACGCTTTCACTTTCCTTTAATCTACTTAATCTAAAAATCACTATCTCCAGCAGATATTCACTCAATGGGAGGGAAATTAGTCTCCAACTCTTGAATGGAAGAATATCAAAGACTCTGTGTACATAATTTAAATCCACTATAGATATGTTAACTTATCCAAAGCAATGGAGTTAATACGTGGTGAGGCTTGCATTTGAACTTGTTTCCATCTTAGTCTGGACCAATGTTTCCATCACAGCTCTCCACGGCCTAGAGCAATCACACAGGCAAATACATGGTTTTCTGAGGGCGTGTTTAGAAACCAAGTGTAATCTAAATGCAAGTATGTGACTTATTATTATTTTTAATTTATAAGGTAGGCATATAAAAAATCTGTGTTAGTTCCCAAATACTATTTTACTTGATCATCTTTTAAACATTTTTTTCTTTCCTAAATAATTGGATATATCTCATGCTCAGAAAGAAGGCTGAGCAATCGGCAAATGTTTGGAGTTCTAGGATCCATGCCTGTACTAAAAAACTAGCTCACATCTCCCTCCAGGCAGCCACAGAATGACAGCCTCGGCCACTCTCCTCTGTGGCAGTCCCTCATATAACCCTAGTTGAGAGGTGTCTGACATGGGTAGGCTCAGGGAAGTCTAATAATCAAAGAAGCACCATTCAAATGATGATTCCAGTCTTTGCCTGACTTCCCAAAGAGCAAAAAAGAGGGCCAAGTACATCACTGACAAGAATTCTCACTAAAAGGCCCAGCCTTCTTCTATTCTCTGATATCACACGAAACACTCCAGAGCCTCTCATTATTCTGACAGAAGAACTCTTTCCATCCTCTCTGTGATTCAGCGCCCCACTTCCTCCGCTTCTCCAGCTCCACTGGCAGCATGCACCTCCACACGAGCCCTTCTCTCAGTCAGCGGACCCTGAGTACATTACCTCTTGTATCCACACTGATCTTATTGCAAAGTTTGCCAATGAGGCTGTTTTCCCTTCTGCTTTTTCACTCACAGACTCTTCACCATCACAGCCCATGACCTTAAGAATAGAAGAGACAGCAAAATAATGGACTAATTCACAACATACCTTCAAAGGCACCAAGTAGGGCCAACACAGAGTCCCACACCACTTCACAAAAGGATACATTGAGGAGTGGGTTGTTAGGTGACCTCATCGTTGTGGGAACCTACTGAGTGCACTTAGAAGAGCCTAGATGGTATGCCCACTCCACACTGACACTGTGGTACGGTGTGCCCGATGGCTCCTGGGCTACAAGCCTGTACAGCATGCTACTGTGCTGAATAGTGCAGGCACTTGTAACACAATGGCACTTGTGTATCTAAATATAGAGAAGGTAGTCAAAATATGGTATAAAAGATAAAGTGTGCACGTGTGCATGCACATAGGCAGTGGCAGGGGGAGTGAGGGCTGTGGAGGGAGGCTCCCAGGTGGAGGGAGGGAGAAAAGGGAGAGGTGAGAGAGGGAGTGAAGAGGACAGGAAAGCAGAGATTGAAAGAGACCCAAAGAGAAAAGCCTTAGAGAAGAAAGAATGTGGGGTGGGGGGAAGGGAGGGAGAGGAAAGGGACTGGGAGGGAAGAGATGAAAAAAGCAGAGGGAAGGAAAGCAAATTTGTGTGCGTGGAATGAGGTGGGGTGCACATGGGGGGCAGGCATAGGTGGCCAAGGCTGGGGCTCTGTTGCTAACTCGGGGGTCCTGGCTACACGTGGGCAAGACAGCATGTTGAGGTACCTTGTCATTTTACTTTACAATTCTTTTCTTTTATTTATATCAGAGAGAGAGGAGGGAAGGGAGGGAGAATGAGAGGGAAAGAAAATAATTGATATGAGAAACATTGATCAGTGCCTCCTGCACGTGCCCCAACCAGGGCCTCACCTGCAACTCAGGCATGTACCTTGACTAGGAATTTAACCCACGACCTTGCCGTCTTCAGGATGACTCTCAACCAACTGAGCCACACCAGCCAGGGCTCCTTGATGATTTAAACCACCCAGAACTAGCAGTAAATTCAACATGGTAATCAGGTTTAGCCGTTTCTTTCAACATCACAAACGAACATTTTGCTTTTAAGTTGTTATAATCTTATAGGACCGCTGTTGTATACATGGTGCGCTGCGGAACGAAGTATCCTCAGACTGTTGGTGCGTAGCTGTAGGAGAGGTTTCTCAGTCACCCAAGGCGCAGCTGACAGGGCCAGGAATTGATGCCTGACACAAGGCAGCTTCTACAGCTTGGACGAGGATCTGAGAAGTGGCTTGGCAGAGCTGCTCAGACTTAACAGTGATTGGGAAAACCACTCACCTTCTTTTAGAAAATTTAAATATGTAACACTTAGCAAGAAAATAAGTTAGTTTAAAGAAGAGAGGCAAAGAGAAGAAGAGCTAAGCCTTGCATAAACAGTAGACCTGAGGCAGAAAGAAGGAAAATAGGTTTAAAATAAAGTCATTAACTGAGACAACTCAAGTGGGAGAGTCCTGATTTCAAGGACTCAAGTCCTTGGAACCCAGAGGACTCTGCTAGACCTACTTTAAAAGAAAGGAGCTGTGTTTGCTAGCTTGTAACAACTTTTACTTGGGGCTCAGTATTTACTTTAAAAAAAAATCAATGTTTGCCCCGATGTAGACTGTTAGGAATAATAATGCTATCATCTACTAGATTGTTACTATGTATAAAACATCATTGTAAATGCTGTGAATATATGAGCACTTCTCTCTTGTTATTCCTATTTTACATGAAGATATTAAGGCACAGTATCAAAATAATTTGCCCCAAGTCCTACAGCTAATAAGTGGCAGAGGTAGTATTTGAACCCGTACTGTCTGACTCCACACATGGCGCTCCTAACTGCTATATTCTTCTCCTGCTATAAATGAGACTGCCTGTTTGTGACAGGATAATTTTCAAACTTGTTACCCTGCCATGTACAGCCTCTGCTATCTAGCCCACAGCAATCTCCAGCCAATTTCATTAGTACTTCAAACCAGATCAACTCCAGCCTCCCCTGGAAGAGTCTCCCACAGCAGGCAGCCTGCAGGCTTCACACTGCCTTGCTCTGCACCTCACACCTTCTGAAATTGGAAGCCCTAATTGCATAAGGGTGTGACCACAGAGAAACCCAGGACACAGAAAGCAGAAGGTCCCCCAACAACCGGGGTTACATACATCTAAATTCTGAGGCTGTAGAATCCAACTTTGATGAGCAATGTGATTTTTCAGACCATGTTATACATGTTTATTTAGCTCTCAGCTGAAAAAAAGGAAAATGAAATTTAGTGCCGAGCTGTGTGAACATGGTCCGACTCTTGGATAATTTACTTTTTGTGACAGATTCCATTTTATGCTGCCGGCATGATTACACGGGAATACATTTGTCCACTGAGAGTACATTCGTGTCTTTGGCATGGGATAACTCAGTGGTAGCATTTAATTTGTGCAATATTATTCACTTATCAGTCCCAAAGAGAGTACATGCTCAGAATTACTAAGTTTATTGAAATGTTATTACAAGAATCAGGCTTGAGAGGCAAAATGAACACCAGTGCTTAGCTTGAGATTGTCTCATTATCTTCAAAGTGCAGATATCATTGAGATGATTAGTTTCCTGGATAAATTTAGGTTTGAAGAGGTGTGAATATGTGCCCTGTCAGAAACGTTGTGTTGCAGCACTGTCTATTATGTAAGGCTGTTAAAAGCAGAAATACGGACAGAGTGAACCAGGGCAGATGCACATTAATAGGGAATGGTGAATTCCGCTGGAAAGTGCTCTTTAAGAGCCTGCCACTTATCAGGTCCATCCAGCTGTGGTCATAGTAGAACGTGGCCCATTGTGCTGGAAATTCTGACTTCAAGAGGATTTCATTTCTGGATATCTACATGACATACCCATATGCTTAAATGTTGGTAAGTGCAGTAGTCAGAATTACTAGAATGACTCCCAGTGGCCTTCTTCCTTGTGCAATTCTTTGCCTTTTGAATGTGAATGGAATCTGTTAATGTGATAAGACATTACACCCATGACTGTTATGTTCAGTGGCAAAGGGTGGATGATCTATAAGGGCCTGGTGTAATTACTCAGGGCCAGAAGGGGGTGGCACCACAGACCTCTATTGGCTCTGAAGTGGCAGAAGGCCATGTCCAAGGATGGAGGAGACTGTAGGAGCTGAGAGTAGTCACAGGCTGGCAGGCAACAAGAAAACAGGCACTTCAGTCATACAACCACAGGGAACTGAATTCTGCCAACAAAGTGAATGAACTTGGAAGTGAATTCTTCCCCAGAGCCCTCAGGTAAGAGCTCAACCTCCCTAACACTTTCATTTTGGTCTTGCAAGAGCTTGAGTAGAGAGCCCAATGGAGCCCATCCTGACTTGTGACATATGGACTGAGATAATAAGTGGGTGCTGTTTTAGGTCACTATGTGGTGATCTGTTACCCAGCAATAGAAAACTAATGTAGTAAGAAATTATTTGAAAATTTCCAGGAGGCCAATTACTACATTAGTCAGTGGGCCTCGGTTGGCCACCTGGAGTGCACGGAAGGTGAAGCAAGAGTGTTCAGGTGACAGGGAGCCTGAGAGGTGTTTCACCTTCAAAGGTCATGAGTAGGACAATGTGTGTCACCTGATCTCACAGCCATCAGAGGAAGGCACTCTTAAGGAAATAATTTTTTGATGTAAATGAGAATAAAAATTGTCCACAAAGTGCTAATGGGTGGAAAGCAGTAGAGGCAACATACTGGCTTTGTATGTATTTGCGTTTGGCAATTTGAGGTCATTCAGGTGACTCAAGAAAAAGAAAATTTTCTTTATATTTTTCCTAAAAATGAAATGAGGATCAGTGTCTCCTTAAAACTATTGATTGCACATCACCATAAATCTGTTTCCTTTATTCTTGATTGAGGATGTATCTTTTTAAAAAGATGGCAAATATCGGCATTTCCAAAGCTTGAATAGCATGCAACTAAAAATAGGTAAGTTCAGACACTTCAAAAGAAGTAGTTTCCCTTTGGTAAACAAATCTTGGAAGTTTATTCGAAGTGGTTACTGGAATAAATTTATTCTCATCTCATTGCCCCAATAATAACATTCATTGGCTAATGTGGTTCTTCAATACAAAAAATATTTAATAAGTACCTTCTTGGTCAGCCCTTAGAGGTCTCTCTTTATTCACCATCATTAACGGAATGGATAGTATGTTGCAGATACTGTGTTATGAAGAGAATATAAGAATAAAGATGACAAAAAATGATTGCTGGCTAGCTTCTTGTACCTTATTATGTTCTTCTTAAAATCTTTCTATCACTGTGAGAAGCAGGCATACATGGGTTCTACTAAAGATGTTACCAAGAATTCCTCATTATCCTCCTTCACACCACATGCCAATTTGAAGACAAAAGACAGTTGGATGCCCTCAGCTGCAGATGGAGAAGCTGGGAAACAATAGGCTCTCCACCACCTCCCACTGCTCACAGAGCCCCTGCCCAGGGTGCCTATGGCATAAGGACTGATAAACTGGATCTGCATGCAAGAAGACTTAAGAGAACATCCTGCCCTCTTAGGCACATAGATGTGCCCAGCTGCATGTCTTACCGCTCATGTAAGTTGCTCCTGTGCAAGTTAGGCAAGTCCGAGTAAAAGGTAGGACTTTCAAGAGCAGGGTAGGGCCCTGGAAAATCCAGAGGAAGGCTAATAATTTTTAAATGAGACTTTTACAAATACAACATATTTGGGCTCTGGCTTATCTCCCTCACTGCACCACTCCTTTCTAGAATTATTTAGGCACAAAATGTTTTTTCTTCAAATTAACACTTGGGATAATTCCCCAATAAAAGGTAATGATGCAAATTGCTTTTAGCATTTTCTATAGTTTGTTCAAACCTATGGTTTGAACAAACATAGTTCCATTTTTGCCTCACTGATGTTGAGATCTACAACTTGACCTTTCTTGGAAATTAATGATCACACAGGAACTGTAAGTCAGATTCTAGCAGTTTCAATATTTGCTTGGCTGGAGAAATGTTTTCATCTGTTTGCACATGATCTACTTTCTAGTTCTCTGGAGGTCTTGTATATTTTTTGCAATTCATCCTGTGAGAAGGAAATTTCCAGAGCAGACTGCAAATCCATGGTGTCCCGCAGGACTAACGCAGGAATCGCTCTCATGTAGTTTATCAGACCAGATGGCCACCCGAAAACTTATCCCAACCACTGTCCTAATGCTAACAGCACACAGAAATGTTATTTTCAGGTTGCCACTTAAGATAACATCTGTATCAATGATATTTTATTTGATAGTATAATTAATTCATTTTACTCAAACCCTAATGTGTATTTCAGGTATTAATTTCAAATTTGATCATGGCCCTAGTATGGCACACCTTTTTTTCAAGCTGGTTAGTAAAACTCTTTGCTGGTGCTGAAAATAGCAAACAGTTAAAAGCCACACTGTAGGGCAGGGGTCCCCAACCTCCAGGCCATGGACCAGTGTCAGCTGGGCTTCTCAGCCCTCGGTGAGCTTGAATTTTTGTGCTTCAGAAACAAGCCCTCTGCCCTGCCTTCTGTGAAAAAATTGTCTTCCATGAAACCTGGTGCCAAAAAGGTTGGGGACCACTGCTCCATGGGTAAAAGGGCCAATCACTGTGTTACACGCACCCGGGGACTATTTACAACTTATTCTCTAAAGTTAGGCCAGTGGCTTCTGCAGGAGAACTAAATTTCTAGTAGCAGATCTTGAAAACACATAGGTAGGCAAGGAAATAGGGTGTTTCAGATCGTGAAAATCATCACTTAACTTTAAAATATAAAAAAAAGAAAGAAAGAAAACATTTGAGAAATACCTTTACAGGTTTTGTTGATGGCAGCGAGACCAACCAGTGTGGTGAGACCCTGATTCAGCAACCTCATCTCCTGAGTGCTGGCTAGGAAAGAATTTAGAGCTAATGCTCAAACTATAAAAGAAAATTTATTTAGAAAGTCACAGAGGTAGAAGAAATGAGTTACGGAAGAAATGGACTCAGCAAACAAGTTACAGAGGCAAGAGATGGGCCCTTGGAGCTCAGGAGAAAGAGAGGTGAGGAAACCTAGCCGGGAGAAAGGGTGGGGAGAGGCAGAGCAGGCTGAGTTCTCCAAGCTGAGAGGCTCTTACCGGTGGGGATTTTAGGGGCTGTCCCAGTGGGAGGAACCAATGAAATATCCATCAGCCTTCCAGGTGTGTCCTGTCATGGTCGTGCTCTCCACGGACTGGAGACCACTAGGCAGGGGGCTCATTAGTTAGTGCAGCTGGTCCCGATGTCTGCCATGGCCTTGCTCTGTCTGGTTTTGTTGCTCTTCTGGGCCTGGAACTGAAACACAGCTGAGGCTGGGGTATAGTTGATGTAGGTCAGAACCTCATTGTTCTGGGGGCTTACTGCTTAAGGGCTATTCTCCAGCCCCTCCGTTCGTTCTCACTCTAAGGGGGTCTCACCTGTATGACTAGCAACATGCCAGGGAAGGAAAGGTCAGGGGAGAGTCTGAACCGCTTGACCAGCGCTATGAAGGGCCACGGTGACTAAACCGCAAGACCAGCCCTATGCTAAGGGAGGAAAGGTCACCCTGGGGAAAAGATCCTTGTTTTCCCGGTTTTGCCCGTTGCTAGGCACCCGGGGGTTTCTGCCTCTGTGGAGTGGCCTACTGCAGTGTGGGGATTTGGGGTAGCTGGACTAACAATTAGATTGTTGTTTGGTGAACAGTTGAGGTTGGGCAAAGAGATGGATAGCCCTGAGAGACAACGTTTAATCAGATAAGGAAACGTACTTCTTTATGTTTTTTCTCTCATATTCAGTCTACATGACCATTTTTAATGTACTTTTAGATAATTTTTTTTTATTCTGCTGCCTCCAATCTATTAAAACACTTTGTCTTTACATGTGAGATGTTAATATTGTTCATAGTTCTGCAGTGAAGTTTTGATCTTATTCTGGAAGTCATTCTGCTATTTGAAGTGTCTTTGGATGTTATACCCTTTATCTTGTTTTTATTCTTCTTATTTTTAATCTAGAGAAGAGAATCATATCCTGTTAAGCAAAAGGACAGTTTGAATAGGGGTCATTTTTTTAAAGATTCTATTTATTTATTTTTATAGAGAGGGAAAGGGAGGAAGAGAGGAGATAAACATCAGTGTGAGAGAGAAACATCATTCTTGATCAGCTGTCCCTGTATGCATCTCTTATGCACCCCGACTACGGACCAAACCAGTAACCCAGGCACGGTGCCGACCTGAATTGAACTGGAGACCTTTTTCTTTGCAGAATGACACCAAACTGGGCCCCACAGGTCAGGCATATAGAGGTCAATTTTTATTCAAATGTAGGATGAGTTGGCAACTTTTTCCCTGGGATTACAGAGTAAGATTATCTATCTATCTACCTATCTATCATCTATCAATCTATTTAGCTATGATCTATAGATATACATTGACATATACTAAGATATATAGATAGGGATATATCGGTACAAAATGAGCTTCTCCAGACAAAGAATGGACACATTTATTGAAGAGTCCATGGTTTTCACTCAGTGGTTGACATTATGGAAAAATGTTTAAAAAGATAGATCAGGATGACCTTTATCAAAGCATGAGAACAAAGAAGGTAGCAGGTTCACTGCACTTGTTACAATGACCTGCTGTGACCCAGCACGACCTGTGACGGTCTCTGGGTCCCATGAGCCGGGAAAGTTCCAAATCAAGGCTCCAGGTTGGTGTTGGCACCTGGGAGGGAGCTCTGCATGTGACCTGAGAAGGCTGGTTGTCGCCAGAGCTGTGCTGACTCAGCAGCAGCCACTGTCAACCTGCAGCTGTGCAGCACTCGATGGGGATAGCAATTCAGGAAATCAATGCTTAATTTTCAAGATAATTATCTATAATTTAAATTTAAATTTAAAACTAGCGATCACTTTGTATTAACCACGTTTAAAATAACTTCATAAATGTATTTTTTAACTATAAATTTTTGAATTCTGACGAAGTTGTTCTGGTGACTAGTGTCTGAATTGAGATGTTCTGTATGTGTAAAATACGTGCGTGATTTCAATGACTTCAAAAATAAAATACAAAATATCTTATTAAAAAGTATTTTAGCTTGATTACATATTGAAATTATAATAGTTTTGAAATAGTGGCATAATAAAGTGCATTATTACAATTAATTTCATCTTTTATTTTTATTAATATGGCTACTGGAAAATGAAAAATTGCACATGTAGCTCTCATTCCATTTCAACTGGAAGTGCTATGACAGCCTGCAGAGGAAAGCTGCACCACGGGCTAGGCCAGGTGCACTCCCGTCCCCTGACAAACTACTGATGTTAGAGAAGAGTCTCCTCCAGCTTCTACATAGTGGCCTACTGGGGGGATTTATCTCAAACCACCATCAGCCCAACTGCCTGCTCACGGTGCTGGCTTTCATCTCAGAAGTTCAACTAATACGAGATTTTGGGCAATGCTGTCTGAGTGTGTAGCCCCACCAGCAGCCAGCTGAAAAGCTGGCCTACTCTCTGCTGTTAAGTCCAGTAACCTGGGGAAGGGCTAGACTACAGGATGTACCAGAAAAGCCATTTTCTTGGAACTAGGCAGCCCACCCTCAGAGATGCTGCTGTTAGGCAAATAAACATTCCACCACAACCAAAGGGTCTATAGGGAATGTGACCCAGAGTCTACATTTTGAATACCATCTTCTAAAACGAGCTCATACTCAACAGCCACTATTCGGCACACCAAGTTAGGACTAGACTGGACTAGAGACAACTGCTAAAGAGGCGCATAAGCACTCAGGCATGCTTGGATGGGCTTTGAATAGACTTCCAGACTGTACTCTTCTCTGGAAGTATGGCTCTCCAGGAACTGACAGGTACACATTATTTGTAACACAAATGATGTTTAGAAGCATTCCGTTACACTGGGTGCACTTTGTTGTCTGTCACCACCGTTCAGGTGATGGACTAGTTGATTCTTCCTGGAGAAATCACAAGCTGTTACTAGGAAAGATTTTCTGACTGAATTCAATGGTTTTTCATACTCCTCCTTTGTAAATGTCACATTAAATGGGCACAAACATTTTTCCAGTTCTATTCTCAGTCTTCTCTAATTGATCACGATCTTTCTTGTGGGGAAATATACCAAAGTGGAATTGACATCTTCACTGCTTATTTCTAGGCCAAGAATTCCTGTTTTAGACTTTTCACCCCACTCCCACCTCTCTTCTAGGCTGTGACATTACAGTCCTAACTGCGTGTTGTACTTTATCTGTTTCCCTAAACCCCCGCACATTTACATTACACTATATATCATCTAAGGTATCTTTAGAGGGCTTGAAAAGTAGAAAGAAAAAGAAAAGTTGGCAGAAAGCATTACATCTAAAGGGGAAAAGTCCGCATTATGACGCAGAACTTTGTACTGGACGACACTGGCCCCAGTCCACCTCCTTTCCTGGTCACTGAACTGCATTCTGATCACTCGTCGGACTTCCAGGCAGCTTAGCTCCTCTTCTTAGGTTTAATGTTCTGTCTAACAGGGCCTAAAGGTCAGTTGCTGTCTCCATGTTCAGAACTATTTTTATGCAATATTTATTTTTGCACTATATTTTAGTCCTGAAACTGCAACACAATAAGTGGGACATATTTTATAGGTGGGTGGTGTGTGAGAGTGTGTGTGTGTGTGTGTGTGTGTATCTATATATCTATATATCCCCAGCAAATACAAAGGACAACTTAAAGTTTTGGTGAGTCAAAAGATAATGCGGAATTTTGACTGCATGAGGTCAGTGCCCCTATATCCCCCAGATGTTTAAAGGTCAACCGTGTTTACAAATTGAATCCTTACGAGAGCTATGATGTCCTTTCTATGAGACGTACATAACAAAAACCTGCAGACACCCCTCTTGCTGGCACATCAGTAATGCACACATTTGGAAGCCTGATGCTTCATGCATCGCTACTCAGGTTTTCTCCACAGACAGACACCACACCTTGTTGTCAATAAATAATTCCACTTTAATGGCAAAGTAATAATTTAGACAGATACAGGGTGCACGTTGGCAAAAAAATATATGCAAGCTGGTTTACAAGCTAAAGGAACAATAAACCAATAGAAAATACATCATCCAGTTAAGTCCATTGACACCAAGTACTTATTGTCAGGGCTTTACAAAGACTACAAAACTTTTCAGATGATTTATTTCACTGTTTCTGCCTATTTACATGATATGTTACATCAAAAATGTACAAAATATAAAACGTGTACAGACAAATGTTTCACAAACTAGTTTAAGTTGTAAACTAGGTGGACCTACTGGGATGTACTGCAGGAATTGGTTTATGATCGTTTTGGGGCTGTGTTTCTCAAAATGGCAGAGAAAGATGAGCAGTGTTCTCAGATCACATATTGTACAAGGGCAACTAGTCACTCATCCAGCTACATGTATCGATGTTTCACGACAGATTCGATCCACGTTTGAGGCTTCAAAGTCAGGACGACAATTCTATGTGCATAAACTCAGTTCAGATTTCCCTTAGGGCAATAGCACCGTGTGGAACCTAGAGACTCAGCGACACTCTGAAACTGCACGGATGTCTCGTGTTGTTTTTGTTCCGGAGCCACGGACCCACAGTGGTCACAGAGAGTAGCACCAAGTACACGTCCTGAAGGTAACACTCTTCACATGCAGAGAACAAGTCCACACCATGGCCTAGCCCTTGGATTCCATCAGCTGCAAATCTGTCCTCTGTGTGTGCTGGTAACTTCTCCGATGACCCAATTGCTTTTCATGCACTCTCTTTAAAGCCTGCCATGACAGATGCACTTTGGGACATTTTCACTTTTCCAAAAATATACTGGCTTCATGTCTGGTTTGGAAGCATGCTCACGCTAGCACTGACAGCTCCTGCATGGTCATAACAACTGCGAATACAGGACAAACACACCAGGTAATAACAGCTTTGAGGGGTTGCATTCTGTATTTGTTTGCAACGTACAGGAAATCTCAGCAAGTGAAACACCTCTTAACACCAACAGGATAACATACAATTTTTTGTGTTTGTTTTTATTTGTGCAAGTTTTTAGAATTATTATTTACAATACCTACCCAGTAGACTGTGCAAATCTATCCTTCTTTTACAGTATAAATGCCTCCTCTTCCACAGTGACGTCACTGCTGCAGTGTTCTATAATGCTGAATTTCTCACGTACAACAATAGCAATCAAAACAACATGCTCAAAACTAATTAAAAAAAAAAAAGAATCGGAGAGGAAAGCCAGATGGTTGTGCTCACGCTGCATCTAGTGTGTCCAGCTCTGCTGGATGAGAATTCAAACTCTCCCGCCTTCTGAAACTCTCTCACCTGGACCTGGATGGAATTCAGCCACATGTCTTAGCTGTGAAGTGACAGTCAAAGAGGGTTCCTGTGTTACAGGGGTATTTTGGAGGATAGGCAGAGCAAACTACTCACAAGGCAAAAACACTGATCTTCCTCCTATCCATTTCTTCAAAAGAAGATCTATAGAGATGAGGCTACTGTGTTAACTGGTGTTGCTTGGTTGTAAATAAAAAGACAGTGGGAATTACCAATGGTTTAGGACTTAAACCGACTGTTAAACTGTTGTAGAAATCTGTTTTAAGGCAGTGAGACAGCACCATAGGAAATGCTCCTTCTTTCACTGAAAAGGCTCAAACAATCAAAGCCCTAAAAAAGCCTTTTTTCAGTGTTTACTAATAATTGGTATAAAACTCTTGTTAAGGGAGTGGGCAGGTGGCTTACAAAGACCACGGTGGTAAAAAGAACCTTATAAAACCGGTGACTCAGATACTAGACAGTTGGTGGAGCACGTCATGTGGACATGGCAGTTGAGAACTGAGTTGGCACTTCTCCAGCTCTCCCCAGTAGTGTTTTCTGGCAGTTGCACAATTCCATTTGTGCTTACGGAGGGCTGGCCTCTTGGCTACGTTTTGGAATGGGTGAGTGCACAACATAAACACTACTGGAGCCCTGTGACCAGCACCATGTGGCACGAAGGAGGTTGGACAGATCAGAAGAATGGACCCTGCTCAGGGAGAACAGCTTGTCAGAGGAAATGAAATGAAGGGACAAAAAAATGTCTGTATTGTATTGTAAACTTTTAAAGAGGAAAATCATAACATCCAGTTTGGCTATCCTATGTGCAATCTATTCAGCTGCCTACCACTAGGGTCCTCCCAGTTGCGTAACGGAGCTTTGTACCACTCCACAGATATAAAAATGCCTAGAAGTAAAATAAAGTTAAACTTCCATTTCAATTTAACATCTTGGAGGTTCAGACTTAGTTCTGCTCCCTCCTTGGAGACCACGACTCTGGGTCAGGACCCTTGATAGGTGCTTTCATACTGGCAGTGGTTTAGTGAAAATACCTTATGTTTTAAATATTTTTTAAAGGCATAGTCTTTCCCCCTAACTCTTTTCCCCCTTTAGAGGGTAGATTCGAGAGATGAATCCAAATTGTCTTCATGGTGGCTGGTGCTATCGCTGTCGTAGCTTTGTGTGCCCGAGTAATTGGCTGCTTCTTGGAGTTTCATTAGCATATTCATCTGAAGAAAGAAAGAGAGACATCAGATGCAGGCGGTGATGCACCCAGGACGCCAGCCCCACCAAATACGAGGCCCTGAGCCATACGATGGGATGAGGAACCATCTCATCCCATCCAAGTGAAACAGGAAAATGATCTTAGATTTATACAAGTTGCCCCCAGCTCCTACATTATTTTTCCCAAATCTGACTACAGCACCAAACCATAAGGACAAAATAAAGCCTCTAGATCATTCTTTTATTTGGAGTTGTGAATGAATACTGCTCCAGCAGGGAGACTGGGAAGGAAACTGTATCACAGCTGGACATCTGGGCTCATTGCTGGAGAGTGTGCCAAGCTTCCCAGCTTTTTGGCTGGAGCAGCAGAAAGCACTGAATGGCAACTGAAAGTCGTGAGTGTTCATACACAGACGCACACGCAGGCTCACGCGCACAGTCCCTGGAGAGAAGGGAGGACAGAGTGGTATGGAGCCAGCTGCTGTGCACAAGCACACCATCTGCTGCTAAGGACCTGCCCTGGAGGGGAGGTGACTAAAGGAAGCAGACCATGAGTGCTGGAAGAGGGAGGAGGAAACAATCACTGTCAAGTTTCTGTTGTTGAATTTCTGGCTAAAATATGATTGATATATCACTGACAACAAAAACCACCTTCTGGAACAATAGCAGCTGCCTCAAGTTTCCCAGCCTTATAGAACAATGGCAATATTTGTTCCAGTAAAAGGACATAGGCGTGAAAGCACCCAGGGAGAAAGACAGCTAATATTTCCATGTATTACAAATAAAAGGCAGCCGCCTTGCCTGGATTTCAATAGAGCTGCAGATCCTCTGTAGGAGAGGGAAGTAAAAAGAAAGATTGGTTTAAAAGCAAATTGTAGACAAGTGGTTCAACAAAGCACAGAATAATTGGCACATTTCTTCATGAGATGGTGGACTTGCTTTCTTATTGAAGGTTTCTATAAACTGTAATCATCTTTATATTATTTAATGCCTACTAATTTTATTAATTTACAAAATAATCAAAGTTCTTTTTTTTTTTTCCATCAAGAAATAGGTAACCGGATCCCCTGGAAAGGAGACATCTAAAAAGGAATTCTTTGGTCATACATCAGACTTGTGCATGCCTGTGTGTTCGGTGTAGAATGTGTTTGAAAAATGCTTGTGACGTAAGTGATAAAATGGTTGTCACCAATTTCAGCAACAATGCCTTTCTGGCAAAGAGGCTACAATTATAGCATATTTTAATATTCTTCATGAGAAGTTTTCAATATAATTTTTGGTCTAACTCTCTGAATTTAAGAATATGAAATAAAAGTAGTTGGTGATAATCTCCTACACACAGTAAGCCACAAAGCCAAAATGTCTTCATCAACAAAGTTTTTCTCTCTCCCTTTCTCTCCATCTCCTTCTCTGTCTCTCTCATGCACACACACCCGGACCTTCATGCACAATCGTGTTCCCTCCATTTGTCAGTTCCTCCCTCATTAATAGTGAGCTCACTATACGGTCAAGCATCGGGGCGAAGATGATCTGTAAAATAGATCTCTGTTTCAAGCACCCTCCTGATTTACTAAGAGCAGAAATGGCTAATGAAGTCTGTTTAAAGGGTTATGATTTTACCTTAGTCACAAACATTTGAAATTACTTGAATGCTGAATATTGTAAAATTTGTATATTGTGATAACAGTGTCCTTAAAGTCTTAATTTTTGAAAAGGTGCCAAATTGTAAATGTGTTCCATTAGAATAAGTTCCAAGTTTCAGATCTGTCATAAATGTATACAAGAGATTTAGTTTGCCTTCTCATAGTGTTGCTTTGTGCATTCAAGTCAAAGGACATTGTAAGAGGAAAGGAAGGTTATGTATGATTCAATACTCACTGGGATAAATAATTATTCTCTACAAAAGCATTTCCCTTCTCCCTTCTCCCCTTCTTCTTCCCCACACACAGAGTTATACATATAATGTCTATTATTTGCAGTATCTTGCTCCGGCCCTTATCATCCATAGTATTTATAGATCTGGTAGTCTCCTAGCATTCACCCTCTTTCCTTTAACATTTCCTCTACTGTCGACAAAGTGATCCTTATAAACTGCAAATCTAGGTAAGTCCCCTGCTCAGCAATGTTTGGGGTCTCCCTGTTCTCTATATGACCAAGTTTTAACTTCCTACAAAGCTAAACATGGCTTGGTGTGATCTAGCAATTGCAGATTTTGGTAGCTTTAGTTCCTCCTTCCCCTTTTGTTCTAATCTCACTGATCTGTATATAGTTCCCTAAACTCATTGTTTTTCTTATACTGTCTGACAGTGTTTCACTTGCTGCATCCTTAATTTTGAATGTTCTCTGTCCAACCGCATGATGAACTTCTATTCATCTTTCCAGACCTAGCTCAAGCATCTCCTCTGTGAAGCTTACAACTTCCTCAATGGACTTACAACTTTACTTAGCAGGTACCTCTATCATTATTTTACTGTAATTTAGATAGGGAGATGTCTCTCTCCACTACTGGAATGTGAGCTTCCCACGATCAAAAATGATATCCTATTCATCTCCTGATCACCAAGTCTTAGTCCTGAGTTCATACTTATCAGATTAGCAATGGTAGTATGTATGATTAAGTTTGTTGATGATGAATACACATTATATTTTTAAAATACAGTGAGATATGCTGAAAATTTGCATCTCTGTTCAGATTAAAATCATATTTCTGACATTATAAATAGGGGATTTCCCCTAATATTTGATTTAGATTGTCTACAAATATATTTTACCTTATGTTAGTAAATGTAGAAATACAGAGAAATAAAAATACATTCAGAATGTTTACTTTCCTACCAGAATGTGCCTGATCAAAGAACTATTTTTAGACAATAAGTCTTTTGCCTTTTAGCATATCATACAGCACAACCCCTTGTTTCTTCAGATGTGTAGAAGATTAGGAATCAAGGACTTTTTAACCCCAATTTTCATTCAGAATGGGGGACTCTGGGTGTCTTTTCTGGACTGAAAGACAAGAGCATTCGGAGTCAGGGAAAAGAGTGTTGACTGGGTTTGGCTGACCAAGACTGTGGAAATGGGAAAGCTGAGGGCATCCCTAAGGGTCCCATCTCTACAGAGTAACTGTGATAATAACTGTGAAAAACACTTCTCCTTGTGTGAAACAGGGAGACAGACAAGGAGATTGAGAGAGCGGGAGAGAGATAACCTTTGTTGATGGAGACATTTTGGCTTTGTGGCTTACTGAGTTTAAGAGATTATCACCAACTACTTTCATATCAAAACCACAAAGGTAAAACTGGAATTTATTTTAAAAAATTTATGTGAAATAACCCATAATTGTACCCCAAGGCTTATAATTACTCTATTAAACTTTAACCATTCTATCAGCAATTACTTAGTGCATGCTCACAATTGCCCTAGTTTCAAACCAATTCCACCACTACTGTTAATTTCTATGAATGTGCTAATGGGCCAGGTGCCCCTTATAAAAATGCAAGTCCAGGCTCTTATGCAGTTTATAGTATAGAAGATCAAAGGTCCTAAACAGGATATTCCTAGACTCCAAAGAGATGTAGTATATATTTGTGACATAATGGAATTCTTTGAGATCATGTGCAAAATTTTCTGTGTGTGTGCATTTTATTGGGGAAAGGATATTGAAAATTGACCAGATTATTCACATGTAACCCTCAAACATTAATAATGATCAACTGAAGTGATGATGACATAGTGCTGGGGTTGCTGGAGTAAGGGTATTCCATGCATAGGAAGTCATTTTATGTTTTTGGCTATAGTCTTAGATTATGATTTTAATAATTTCCTTTTTATTTGTTTTAAGTAATATAATAGCATTTATTTCATTATGCTTTCTTTCTGCGTTGGTTGTGCAAGTTCAATAATTTCTTTAGTCACAGAATGGTAAGTCAACAAACACATAACATTTGATACTGATCTATAGAAAGTGGTCTAGAAAAATAAAAACATAAAAATCAAAGTCTTTTCCCTAATAATACCATGTACTTAATATCTTCTGAGTATTCATACTTTGAAGTTTTATCAAATTTTATTAAACCATATGCAATTGCAAATTGAATAAGGCAAGGAGAATAACTTCCTTTTGATTTCCAAATCAGTCTGTTCTTCTTTACGGTAGAAGAGTAATTCCAAAGAGAAGACTAATTCTAAATTCAGTCAGATTGGATGATATATGTAAAATACTTCTTAGTTCTTCATGTATACATTAAATTATAGTCTTTTAATTTCTTCATTTAGGAAAAAAATCCAGTTTTCTCTTAAATAGGGAGTGAATTTAGTCATGCATTGTAAAAATTTAATTATCCTTTTATACACATTTATGCTTAAGAAGAGAAAAATTATGGTCCTAAAGTGCAGCCTGGTTTCCATGTTTCTTGATCATTTTTAAGCCTACAAGTTTGGTTTTTCATCTTAAGAAATTCACCCAATGAAACAGGCCAAAAGTAAAAGTTAAAAATGAATATCAATTTCAAAACAATCCCAAATATTACTTAAGATAACTAATGTCTTTTATACAAATGACTAAATACTAATAACCACACATTGTAATCAAGATTCCAAAGAAAGAATCGCACATCAGCCTCTTACCAGGGGGTCCCCCTCTGTGTCAGTCTGTGGAATGTGCTTTGAGGTTGTGGCTTCCTTAGTGGAGATGCAGCCCTCATACCCAACATCTTCTGGTCGCAGCTGAAGCAATGCTGGGCCCCCCTGAGGCAGAGAGGCTGAGCTCCAGGGGTAGGTTTCCAGCACCCACTTTGAGGGATCCTCCCAAGGTGCTCGTTTCCCATACATCTAAAAGGGGATCCCATATTTAGCACATATAAAATGCATTTCTATTTAGTAAAAAAGATGGATACTAATTGAGAGATTCCTTTGCACACTGAGTTTTTATGGGATTTTCAAGGGAATTACTATGCTTATACAATTTTCCATATTTTCAACATATAGCTGTCTACATAGCTCACTTTAATCTTGAAGGCTAGACAAAATAAATCTGAACATCGGGGAGAGATAATCGGCATTTGGGGGAGAGTATGAGGAGGGTTTTCAGTAACATGTTGAAATGACTGCTCACATTTATATTTCTTAGTAATTTTACAAACCAAAAGAAAACTCAAAGTTGAGGGAAAAAATGTTCTAATTATGGAAAATTGAAAAAGCTATGCTAGATACCAAACAGTTCTCTACTAAAATGCCATTTGGAAAAATGATTAATAAAAGAAAAGAGATTTTTTTCTCTCTCTAGTTCACTCCACTCAAAGTTCCTTTGAGAATAAGAACACTTTTTCTGATAACCATCTTCCTCAGATTAACTTCATTTAATAATCTTATTGCTTTCCGCAAAAACTTTTTTTGATGTTTATTTATAAGGCCAGTAGTAAAAGAAGAGAAAAAAAGGGAAAACAAAAACATCAATTTGGAAGGACTCAAATGTCAATAATAAAAGGGTGATAGAGCCTAGTTAAAATATTGTCAGTGGAGTAGAAGGGAGAAGAAGAATGGTAAGAGATGTTAAAACTATACTGGGAAGGGCACACTGAGGAGACAGAGGTTGAAGGCACTTTGTAAAAAAAGCATAAGGCAACATGGGTAGAGAAAGAAAAATAAAAATTAAGAGGGCAGTAACATGGGTACACCAGTTATTTAATTTGCTTCCCATTTCCCTGCGATGTGCTTTATGGAGGGCAATCCTGGTTACCAGGTGCATAGTTGGTCCCAGATGGCACACTGCCAGGTGTTCTATGTGGCTTGCTGCTGTTCAGTGAGACAAAAGCAAAATGGTGGACAATAAAGCCTTGAAAGTGTCTTTTGGGTTTCCCCTGGACAAGATGTATGTGGTCTGACGACTTGCTTTACAAAAAAACCTCCAGGTCCTGATATCTGTATATTTCCTTGGGAGATGATGATGAGGGTAGTAATCATTAGATTTTTTAAATAGTTCTCTTGTTTTGGACCAGAAATGTTCTCTTACTTAAAAACTTATTTTCTAGAGATGTAAAACATAGTTTGCTACACAACTTAAACTAACTGAAGAAAATGTGTAATTCTTGGAAAGCAAATGTTATGGAAAGAGAGGAAAGTCTAGAACCAAGTGGTGCCAGCCTTTTAAAGAATCATCAAGGACAGCAAAATAGGAGGTGACCAATTAAACAGTCACCCCCAATTCTACATTTCAGAATTCAGCAGATTTAAAATATAATTAAAAAAAGAAATTTAAATACTCAGAATGAGATGAACTCCTTGTTGCTATTTCAAGAAAAACAGAATTGCCAGAACAAAAATCAGAATCTGTGCATCGCCAGAACTTTTTCTAACCAGAACATCTAGCAGCAAGTATTTCCACATGGTTCCTCACCAAAGCATTAGCTTTCATTTAAAATGATATTTTTCTATTCCTCTCAACTCAGATTTTCATCTTTGCAGTTAGGCTTTGCTTGATCACCTCTTGCTCCAATTCAAAGTTCTTTGCTGCCAGTAGTAGATCAAGGAAATGGTTCATGAGATATGTGGTTCCTTTTCTTCTCGCTCCTCCAGAAGACATATATGGACCATCCCAAGAATGTCTTCTGCTAATGGACTTCTGGATTAGCCCAGGCTTAGAAGCAATGAGAACTGTTTACCAACCAAAGCAGTTTCTTTTTTTCACCTTTCCCATGTGCTCATTATTCCTTCCAAACTCCTTACATCACAGTTGATTCAGTATTCACACTAACCTACTACAAAACATCCAACAAGAAACTTGGACATTTTTATCCCCTTTAAAAAATAATTTTGGGACTTCCAGTCAAGATGGTGGCATAGGTAAACACAGCTTGCCTCCTTGCAAACCACATAAAAATTACAACTAAATTATAGAACAACCATTGCTCAGAAACAGCAGAAATCAAGTTGAATGGAAGTCTGACAACTATGAAATTAAAGAAACCACATCCATACAGACTGAAAGGAAGGGCAGAGACACAGAACATATGGGGGATAAAAATTCAGGAGGTATATCTTCAGAGAGAGGAGTCCCAGACCCACAATAGGCCCCCAGCCCAGGGTTCCAGTGCCAGGAAGGTAAGTCCCCATAACTTCCATCTACAAAAATAAGCATGAATTGAGTCAGTGGAAGAAACTGCTAGAATACCAAGCAGTTCCTCTCAAAGAACCCACACACAGACTCACTCCCTCTGAGCTCCAGCACCAAAGTAGCAGCTTGAAAGGCAGCAGGGACACACAGGGAGGAACTGAAGGGGCTGGCATCAAGACAAGAGCTGGATAATTTTCCCCCAGACAGAAAGGCAAGGAGAGGCCATCATATCTTTTCTGAACCCTCTTCCCATAGAACCACAGAGCTGGCAGGGGGGTAGCATATCTAAGAATCCATCAACTTGGCTAACACTGTTTGCCCCACTCTGGAGATACCCTAAAGCTTCATCTCACCCAACTTATAGCTGCTAACAGCAGCTTTTCCATATGAATGGCTGGTCCTGGCTCAAGCTTTACAGCTTTCTAAATCCTTTCAAAAAAGCAATGGCTGGCCTCAGTGAGCTCCCAGGCCCAGTATGCTCAGTGGCACCAGGCCTGGGTCTAGTAGCAGCCAGCATAGATTCACAGATTTGTTTACCTGAGAATCTCCAAGCCCGTCACAAGTAGCAGCCATCTCAGATTGCTTTATACTTCAGGAAGGGAGGGCCCAGGCAAACACAGGTAGGAGCCAACCTTGGCCGGAACCACCTGGGAAAACCCAGGACCTGTGCACCCAGTAGACAACTACAGACCACATCAGAGCACCACCACCCTGCCTATGCACAGTTGATCCTTTGTAGGGAGTGGAAGTTGGTGGTCAGTGGTCACAGTCAATCTTTGCAATTGACTGGCCTGGGTAAATCTCTCCCATTGACCTGCTAACAGCAACCAAGGCTCAACTACAAAAGGAGGGTGTACTCAGCCCATACAAAGGGTACACCTTGAGTACCCAGCTCAGGTAGTAGGGGAGGTTGTGCCACTGGACCCTAAAGGACACCCTCTATATTAGGCCATGCTACCAACACAGGGAGTCATAGCAGCTCTTCTGATACACAGAAATAAACACAGGGAGGCTGCCAAAGTGAAGGAACAAAGAAACATAGCCCAAATGAGAGAACAGATCAAAACCCTAGAAAAAGAACTAAACAAAATGGAGATAAGCAGTCTATCCAATGCAGAATTCAAAACACTGGACTTCCAGCCAAGATGGAGGCATAGGTGGACACACTGTACCTCCTCACACAACCAAAATTAAGGACAAAGATTTAGAAACAAGAAAACAACCAGAACTGACAGAAAATTGAACTGTCTGGGAGTCTGACAATCATTCATCCAGACCGGTAAGAGGGGCAGAGTTGCAGCAGGAAAAAGTGGAGGTTGGAGGACTCAGGCATGCAGGCTATGGCTGGCAGACACCAGGCATGCAGGCAGTGGCACAGGGTGGCAACAGGCAGACCCAGTGAGGCCATGCAAGGCAGCTGGCTGACCAGAAGGTCCCACATTTGCACACAGATAATCCAGGTGAAAACGGGAAGCAAGACAGACCTCGCAACCCAGGGCCGCAGCGCCAGGAAATAAAACCTAAAAAACACCTATTGAAAACACTTCTGTGGGTTGAGGAGCTGGGAGAGACTCCCAGCCTCATAGGAGAGTTCATTGGAGAGACCCACAGGGTCGTAGAACATACACAAGCCCACCCACTGGGAAATCAGCACCAAAAGGGCTCAATTTGCTTGGGGAAAGTGGCGGAAGGGACTGAAATACAAGAGAGAGCGGAGCAAGTGCCAATGTTCCCTCTTGACCCCGCCCCTACACACAACATCACAATCCAGCTACTGGGCTGCCCCATCCTGGGGAACACCTAAGGCTCCACCCCTCACTATGTAACAGGCGTGACCAGACCCCTCCCAAAACAACAAAACTCCAAAATGGCTCAAACAGGAAAACAGATCAAAGCCCCAGAGCCAATTCATCTAAGGGACCAAGATATAGCCAACCTATCAGATGCACAGTTCAAAGCCCTGGTGATCAGGATGCTCACAGAATTGGTTGATTTTGGTCACAAATTAGATGAACAAATGAAGGCTACACTTAATGAAATGAAGGAAAATGCACAGGGAACCAATAGAGATGGGACGAAAACTGGGACTCAAATCAATGGAGTAGACCAGAAGGAAGAAAGAAACAACCAAATAGAAAAGAAGGAAGAAACAAGAATTCAAAAAAAAATGAGGAGAGGCTTAGGAACCTCCAGGACATCTTTAAAGGTTCCAACATCCAAATTATAGGGGTACCAGAGGGGAAGAGGAAGAGCAACAAGTGGAAAACTTATTTGAACAAATAATGAAGGAGAACTTCCCTAATCTGGCAAAGGAAATAGACTTCCAGGAAGTCCAGGAAGCTCAGAGAGTCCCAAAGAAGTTGGACCTAAGGAGGAACACATCAAGGCACATCATAATGATATTAGCCAAGAGTAAAATGAAGGAGAGAATTCTAGAAGCAGCAAGGGATAAGGGGTCAGTCACCTACAAGGGAGTTCCCATCAGACTGTCAGCTGATTTCTCAAAAGAGACCTTACAGGCAAGAAGGGGCTGGAAACAAGTATTCCAAGTCATGAAAGTCAAGGACCTCCATCCAAGATTGCTCTATCCAGGGAAGTTTTTATTTAGAATGGAAGGGCAGATAAAGTGCTTCTCAGATAAGGTCAAGTTAAAGGAGTTCATCATCACCATGCCCTTATTCTATGAAATGTTAAAGGGGCT
Organism: Anoura caudifer; assembly: GCA_004027475.1. NCBI lineage: Eukaryota > Metazoa > Chordata > Mammalia > Chiroptera > Phyllostomidae > Anoura > Anoura caudifer. Next base: position 10,831 of record PVKU01010756.1, on the reverse strand, counting down.
TATCTAAGAAAAGATAAAAAATAGGACAGTAAAAAGACAGCAAACTCACAGATATTAACAGCCACACCTAAAACAAAAGCAAACTAAGCAAACAAGTAGAACAGGAACAGAAACTCAGAAATGGAGAGCACATGGAAGGCTAGCAACAGGGGAGTGGGAGGAGGAGAGAGGGGGAAAAGGTACAGAGAATAAGTATCGTGGATGGTGAGTAGAAAATAGACAGGGGGAGGGCAAGAATAGTGTGGGAATGTAGAAGCTAAAGAACTTATGACACATGGACATGAACTAAAGGGGGGAAATGTGGGTGGGAGGGGGTTTGCAGGGTGGAGGGGAATGAAGGGGGGAAATGGGACCACCATAATGGCATAATCAATAAAATATATTTAAAAAAAGAAAAAAAAAAAGAGTTCAAAACACTGGTATAAGGAGGCTCAAGGAAATTAGTGAGGATCTCACGAACGTAAAAAATATCCAGTCAGAAACGAAGGACACACTAATTGAAATAAAGAACAATTCGCAGGGAAATAACAGAAGAGTGGATGAGGCCAAGAACCAAATCAAATGATTTGTAACAGAAGGAAGTAAAAAACAACCAATCAGAATAACAAGAAGGAACAAGAATCCCCACTCCAAAAAAAAACCCCAAAAAACAAAAATGGCAATAGTGTAAGTAGCCTCTAGGACAACTTCAAACATTCCAACATTCACATCATAGGGGTGCCAGAAGGAGAGGAGAAAGAGCAAGAAATTGGAAATCTATTTGAAAAAAATGATGAAAGAAAAATTCCCTAATTTGGTGAGGGAAACAGACATGCAAGTCTAGGAAGCACCAAGAGTCCCAAACAAGAGAGATTCAAAGAGGCCCACTCTAAGACAAATCATAATTAAAATGCCAAAAGTTAAAGATAAAGAGAGAATTTTAGAAGCAGCAAGAGAAGAGCAGATAATTATCTACAAAGGAGTTCCCATAAGACTATCAGCTGATTTTTTTCAAAAGAAGTATTGCGGGTTAGAAGGGACTGGCAAGAAATATTCAAGGTCATGAAAAGCAGGGACCTAACAGCCAAGATTACTCTACCCAGCAAAGCTATCATTTAGAATTGAAGGGCAGATAAAGAGCTTCTCAGACAAGAAAAAGCTAAAGGAGTTTATCACCACCAAACCGGTAGTATATGAAATGTTAAAGGCTCTTCTTTAAGAAGAAGAATATCAAAACTATGAGCAATAAAATGACAATAAATACAAACCTGTCAACAATTGAATCTAAAAAACAAACTAAGCAAACAAGAACAGTAACAGTATCATGAATATGGACATCACTTTGATGGTTGCCAGATTGGAAGGGGGGCTTAGGAGAATGGGTGAAGAGGTGAGGGAAGTAAGAAGTATAAATTGGCAATTACAGAATAGCTATAGGGATGTAAAGTATAGTATAGGAAATGAAGTAGCCAAAGAACCTATACACATGATCCATGGACATGAACAGTGGTATGGGGACTGCCTGAGTGAGTGGGCATGCCTGGGTAGAGAGGAGGGCAACGGGAAAAAACTGGGACAACTGTAAACGCATAGTCAATAAAATATAATTTAAAAAAGAAAAGTAATTTTGAAAGATTTTTCAGTTTTACTTGGGAAGCTGGTACTACTTTTGTGATTATACTTTTGTCCAAATGGAAGTGAAGAAATTATAATTCTCAGGGTAGTGTTTTATAAGTAATATTGATTGAAATATTTTTTTTTAAATGCCTGCACTTTAAAAATTAGATTAAGAAATCTGGTTGTTTTAAGGTCTTTGAATTTCTGAAAAGCTTCATTCTCTTTCTATGTATAAGCAAACACATGAAATAAGTATTCATATACAAAGACTTGGATATTAAGAAGCTATTATCCAAGTCTTTGTATATGAAATGCTGCATGTTTGAAAAAGTATCCAAGAAACAAATACTTCATTGAAATATTAAGTTTTAAAATGATGACTTCTAGAATATCGGAAGTAAATTTTCATAAAGAGATTTTTTTGTATAAAAAACTGAAAGTGAGAGACCTAATGCACATCTTAGGCAGCATAATACTTTCAGAGAAATCTGAAAGGTGATATGTTGTACCTGGACAATTAAAACTTTTGGTATAGTGTTTTGTTTTATTGGAGCCACTTTCTGGGTTAGAGGAACTTAAAAATATGAAATTAGGTTATTTTCATCTGGAGTAGAACCAATTGGTAACGTGTCCTAGGATCCAGTGGTCAGAGCATCCTCATAACATTTGTTATGTCCGTCAGAACCACCGTGACAGGCATAAATCCTTCCATGACATGCTTGTTAGGTGAATATGCTTGTTGGGTGAGGGGAAAGTGGTGATTAAAAGGCAGGAAAAGGAACAAAAAAGAGATAACCAATTCTTTAGATAGTAAAATAAAGGCAACACAGTATTGGAGATGACAAAACATGAAAAGCCATGTCATAATTCTAGTAGCAGTTGTACTTACCAGAAATAATTATGCCTACGCAAAAACTGCCTAAACCGTGGCTGAGTTATTGAAGATTGGATTCTTCAATAGTAAGTCAGGTAATTAGGTGACACAAATCTTAACTTTTCAACCCAGAGCTTTATAATTCTACAATTTCATGAAATTTCAACTCCAATTTAAAGAAGTAGCATGACTAATGGAAAAAGGGTAATACGTTTTGTTGAAGAAACAAGGTTTTCTTATTAGTAATATGTTCTGACTTTTTGGTTAAGAGTAAAAAGAAGGGCTATTTACAGGGCCTTGGGAGAGGAATAGCAGAGATGCTGCAAACCAACGTGTCTCAGAACTGCCTCAGAATTGAGAGGACTCTTAAAAATAGTAAAGAAGCCTGCAAGTGATGTTAAAGGGCTTCAGATAGTAAAGCATACTGAAAACAGGGAGCCTATGAACAAAAGCTGCTTGTTGCAAACTATACGATAAGAGTAGAAATGATCAAAGCTCGTGTAAATACTCCTGTCCTATAAGAGGTAGTGCTCTGTTTTCAATGGGCTTTCTCTTTTTCTTAATTATTTATTCTGAGAACAGGAAAAGGTATTGAATACTAGTTGTTCTTTAAAAGTTTACCACCATATTCATACAGTTCATACCTTTATGCAGTTTTCTGCATAAATATCCAGATAAATTAATGCTTTTGCTTGTAAATTAATGATGTTTTTAAAACAGTAAATAAAATTGAGTTCTATACCTGAAGACCTTCTCTTACTGCCTCCAGAATATAAGGGACCAAAGAATAGTTCCAGAGATCCATGAACCACACTCTAGAACCTTCTACATCCATGGGGCAAGACAGGAAAAGTCGGGGACCTGAGAAGAAACAAATAGCAAAACATTTTTGAGAATAGTTGTATTTAACAATCTAAACATATATTTAGACATGCTGTGGTGAGGGGAAGGAGTAATATATTTCTTACAGAATTCTTAGAAAATTTTAATCTTGGCCAGCTTGATTATTATTAAAGCATGTTTTACTAAGGACCTAATGTCCTTTGAACTCTCCTTTCTTCTGACACTAAAATCTTAATTAAAAAACCATAATATATTAGAGTTAGGAGAAACCATAAAGGTCACAATTTAGTCAACTTGTCCCATTTTACAAATATTGAAACTTGTGCTGAAGTGAACTGCCAAACATAAAACATGTCCTTTCTAACCCACACCGAGTTGTTAGTGAGTGTCTCTATGGTTCACATAATGGGAAAAGAACTTTTATATGTGCCACTTAAGAAGTATTTAAAAAAAACCTCTTTTATGCTAAAGAGAAACAATTCAAGTCCATCTTCGTGAAAAATATAAAATGCATTATCTATAAAACACGTAAATTATCTCTAAAAATTTCCCTCACAACTATATTTGATATGAGCTATTAGCGAAAACTTGTTTTCAGCATAAAAAGTTACTCTAAACAGATATAATTTACTTCAAATGGTTATCTGATTTTTAGTTATCTGTGTATATTAAACCTATTTGAGCTCAGTAAGATCTTAAGCTGTAATTGTCAGACAAATCGGAGACCCAAAGCTTAGAAGGAGGCCAACTTTCAGAAGGAGAAAAAGAGGAAAAGAAAACAAATCTTTGGAAGCTTGAAAAACATAAGCTTCACTTGTTATTTTCTACCATCCAATCTGGCCATCTTTACCATGTACTCCTTGTTCCTGGAAAATGGCATATTGCAATTTTGGAACTCACCGATGGTCACGTCAGAAGAACTGTGTGTTTCCAAAAAACTGTTGAGATGATGCCATGCCTTAGGAATCCAATCTATAATTTTGACTAGATCATTATTGCGTATATTCCTTTCAATTTCTACCTCTATCAACTTCCTTCGAAGATATCTGCCTAAAAAGCTTTTCACTGGTTCTGTGTGGTTTGCACATAGTACCCACCTACAAAAAGAAAAAGAGATGTATCAGAAATCTTTAAAAATTAAATTTTAAGTCCACAATAATTCTCTTTCCAATATAAAGTTCCTATTCAGTTGGTTGCCACATTTCAATGATCAAAAGGGTGAAGAGGTCTATTAGCACTAGAGCTATTATGCAACTAACTTTTTGAGCTAAAGAGAAGCTCATGTGCATCAGAAGTGAGTGGGCGTATACACGCCCAACACTTTTCTGTAGGAGAATCACAAATCCTGAAATAGGAACTCTCTTCACATGCCTCACACTTAAAAGAAAAGTGCTCTAGTTTAGCTGGTGGCATAGTAAGCAGGAAAAACATTTCTTTTTTTAAAGAAACACTTCTGGACACAGGTTGAGGATCCCAAAATGTCTGCTTGAGGAAGTGGCCTAAGAAGTGAGAATTATTTTCCCACCACAGGTCACCACAGGTGGGATTTGCCAATATATAAACGCATAAACAACAATTAAAAGCAAACAGAAAAAGATAGTGCACTAAAAACGTCCAAAAAACCAAAAACCAAAGCATTCAATTTATCTCTACCTGAAATTGTGATGCAGCTCTAGATTTGGTGATGAAGAAACTCCCTGATTCATTGTTCCAATAATATATGGACTGGGGAAAAAAAAGAGTAGAATATGCAGATGCACTGAATGTAAAGTAGATTAATGTATTAAATTCTCTTAGAAAACAATTTAGATAAATAGGATATTCCTTTTTATAATTAGGTTTTAAAAGGGCAATTTGTAATGTTAGGTTGCAAAATGACAAATACCACTGAACTAGAAACTAGGATTTGGTGTTCTAATTTCAGCTCCGGAAGTCTAGGGGAATCATTTTCCCCTCTGAGCCTGTGTTCACTCATCTATGAAATAAAAAGATTAGACAGAATAACCACAGTGGTCTCATTCCCCTGTAACATCTTACGATTCTCATGCTTATAATCAAATTGATTAATTTCTCATCTTTTATTATTTCATAGTTATATTAAAGATTCTTAATAGCATGAAAGAATCTGTATTCTTGTTTCAATGTTTATTTTACGCTAATCTGTATTAAAAATTTAAAAGTCTCTAGCAGTGATTAATTGGAATACTTGTACCATTAAAACTAACATTTATATTACTGCACTTATATGTCTTTCTTAGATGCTATGCTACAATGAGTCTGAAATGGGTTTTCAGATTTTTATACCCTATTTTAACCTTTTTAAATTTTAAATAGTTAAACATTAGACTCACTAATGGAGAGAGGTATATCTGAATATATTACATTTCTGTCTACAGGAAGGTTAAATTTAAACTCTGATGTGGACTAAGAATGAAACCAGAGCTTTAAAGCCTCATCCTAGTTCTTAATTTCCCTGATTCAAATATTCTGTCATTGATAATGGTCTCTCAGACCACCCCTCCCCCCTGCTCCCGCAGGTCTACTGGAGCTAACATCATCTGGTAAATCATGTTTCCATAAACATGCCTGGGACAGAGTTATTGAATGAATGACTAGATTTTCTAAGAAATACATAGAGATTCTTTGGAAATAATGTGTAATGTTAATGAAGGCTTCTCAAATCAATGACATCTTTTACAAGCCTTAAAAGTTACAAAAGCCTAAGAAAACACATTTGATCACAATTTTTTTTATGTTTCATCATTCAAAATATCTTGTAAGCATACCATTTGCTGTATTTACAGTTGAGGAAACCATTGAAGATATCACTCAAAGAGCCCACATGATGAAGATTATCGAGAATTATCACAACTGGGAGCTCAGCACCATTATTGTCAGCACTGCACTGCTCAGCCAGGCCAGCTAGGTACTGCTGCAATTCCTTTACAAAGTAAAGAACACAAACACATCCACAATACGTTTATATCGTTGGCAAGAAATGCATATTTCAAGAGTAGCAGACATTGTCTTTCATCCATTATCTTTGATTCCAACTCATAGATTACCCTATTGACATAACACCTTATCTACACAGCCCGTACAGAGCACCCACAACAAACGAAAAACTGCAAACACCAAGGAGTATTCCTCAGCTGTCTTCTCCCCTAGCGAAAAGCAACAAGAGTTCTGGAGATGAGTTCTTATGACAAACAACAAGTATTGAGACTTCTTTCTTGTTTTTGAAATTTCAATGATCTAAGTGGATGTTAACAAACCTTATGGTTACAAGTATAGCATTAATCCAGAATGGCACCCCTAAATGCCCATGTATATTTTAAACTCCAAATGAGTTTGAATTCCAACTCATTTTAATGAGGTGCATGTGAAAGTGCTACCCCAAGACTCAGATAAACAGGTGGTTTTTATTTATTTATTTGTTTGTTTATTTATAATCTGTACACAGATATTATAATTTTAAATAAAGACAAAATTTGTTACATTTTACTGGGTCAGTGGACATGAGCATTTAGCATTTCTTGAGCTTCTTGGTTCTTTCACAGGCATTATTCTTTTCTAATAGCTTTTCATCTAAGTAGAATAACAAGTTCACTGATTGCTCTCACATGCACAGGCCAAGAACATAATTATGCTTCTTAGCAATATCTTAATCAGTAAGAACATTTCCATAATATTTGCATATTTACAATGACATTTTCAATTTGCAAGTTTTGCTCAGGGTTAAAAACAATTCCACAATTCCTATTTCTGGCAGCTAGGTAAATATGTGAACTGCTCAACCTACATGCAACTCCATCTGTAATACCAGTTTTAAAACTAAAAGTAGAAAGGGATAAATGACAGTATCCAGAGTTTTGAGGTATTTAGTACTATATTGAAGTTCAAATATAAAACTTATTAAAGAACTAATACACTATCTTGCTCTGAGCCAATTACATAGAATAAATATTGGCTAAATCAGAGATTACAGAAAAAGATGTTTACAGATAAACTGGTAAATGGTCTGGAGAGTTTCACTTATTTTATTTATATCAATAATCTAGGTACATTGAGTCATTCACTCATTTATAAAATATTCATTGTCTATCCACCATACCCAAACTTGGGGTTGTACAAAAATAATGAAGCACTGTGCAAATATGTTCACATAAGTTTAACATTTATTATGAACTGAGTCAAGTACTGTTTTGGACATAGGATTAAAAAAAGTAATCAGACTGTCTTCTTACACAGACTTTAGGAGTTGTCACATTAGGGACTGAAATTTAAATATGATAAATCATTTGATGTCAGTGTATTAGGAGCTATGAGAGGTCAGGGGAAGAGATTTTGCCTCTTTGGTGGGTGTCAAGGAAAGCTTTCTGGGCTTGCCAGAGCTTGGGAGGGTGGTAGGCACAAATTAACTAGTGAACTTACAAACACACTGTGAATCATTCCAGGAGAGGTTAAAGAAGAGAGGTACTTTTAGGAGGGAGAAGGATTAATTCCAACTGAGTAGTCCTGATGGACTTCACAGAGAGGTAGAATTTTAGACAGATCTTGAATAATGAGTAGAATTCCAAATGATAAGTATGCAGTTACTTATCCCTTCAACACACCTTTAGCAAGTACTTGCTATGTACCAAGTACTCTGGCACCAAGGATTCAGAGAATGTTTCTGTATTCCACGAACTTAGAGTTGATAAACAGAAAGGCAGGTCAACAAGTAAATCATGATACAGGTTGATAAGTGAAATGCACAAAACACTGTAGGGAAACTTAATAGGGACATCTAATCCAGGCTTGACGTTCAGAGAACAACAGGGTGAAGTGGGGAAAACTATCAAAGTTTAAAGACTAAAGAGTGAAAGCTGGCAGGCATGCGTATGTGATGTTGTGGGGAAATAAGCGTTCTGTTGTTGCAACAGAAATGATGCATGGTGGAGGTGGCCACCTGAAAGAGAGAATAGAAATGACTTTGAATTCATTCAGAGGACTTTGGGTTTTACTATATAAGCAACTGTAAACTACTGATTTTTTTAAATAAGGAAAAGCAATTTGTTTATTAAAGGAAACATACATGTGAAGGATATGATGATTAATTATAAATGAAAAATCATTCAAGGAGCATATTGCCCAGAAAAGTAGGTTAGGCTTGTGTACATGTATATAACTACAATTCACAGTAAAAAACAATACATAACTTAAAAAAAGCATAAACCAAAGATTTTGTTCAGAGCATGTAAGGATTGCATGTAGCTGCTGGGAGAGACTTCTTGGTGGCAGTATTACTTGCTATGAACACTTCACTTTTAAGATTGGGTAACGTTTTGAGGCTTAAAAATAGACCAGCTTTCCAAATAGAGGGTGAAGAACAATCAAAGGCAGAAACACAAAAAAAAAATGATACCTTCATAGGAAAGAACTAGTCGTATAAGTATTGTGCATGTGAATAGTGGTTAATAAACTGGAAAGAAAAGTGGGCAAACATGGTTAGTAAGGTTACTGGAATTTTCCTACTGGCAAGGACAAGGCATTGAATGTAATCGGAATCTGGGTAATATAGTCAAAATCATAATTTCAAAGTCAAAAGAACACTGAATTTGTTGAAGCCAAAACCCGTTATGGTACTCAATACAGATAGAAGTGTGGGGAGATATTTGATCTAGTGCAGAAAGCAACAGGGAGAATGCAGAATTTAAATATGGTTAGATTTTAATTATGAAAAGACACTCTCTTTTTCATGAGGTGAAAGGATAAAGACTAGAAAGAGAGAGAAGGGAAATGAAACATAAGTTGTGGATCAAGCAGTTATAGTAATTCCAGTGATAGAGAGTGTTAATTTGCGTGAGAGGGTGGTCGCAGTGAAAATGGAAGGTGGTGAACTTATGATATTTTTTCAGAGTTGAGATTGGCATTTCTAAATATGTATAGTGAGCATATGCTAATATAAACATATTTGTAAGCTAATTCGAAGGCCTATTATTTGGGAGAGTGAGGACTGCTAAAGGTGTAGTCCATACATGTTGAAACCAAGTCATCCAGATGAGAGCAGATGTGGGAGAGAACAGGATGTGCGGGAATGTTGTACTTACTGGTAGGTGAAGGAAGAGCAGTCAGTGAAAGAGACTAAGAAGGAGCCTTCTATACAGTAGGAAGGAAATGTAGAAAAAATGAAAATCAGAGGAATTTCTAGAAAGGAGAGGTGAACTATTGCAATTTGCTATATCTAAACATATGCGAGAGAGAGGCAGGGTAGGGGGGAAGAAGAAGGAGAAGCAGCAGCAGTAGCAAAGAGCATTGAATTAAGTAATTAAGAAATCACTAGGTGAGTTTTCCTGGAAGATGGTGGCATGGTAAGAGGACGTACATCTCTGCCTCCCACACAGAGGTCTTAAACCGGGACATTTTTCAATGCAGCACAGCAAACAGACACCAGAAACACAGCATATTTGAAAACAGATTATCGAAAACTACAGTGGACGTTGAAAAACTGGACGGTAAGGAGAGTATTCCAGCCGTGCGGAGACCAGGGCGGGGGCCAAGAAACCGGGCCAGGGCTGGCCGAAAGACGCAGGGGAGGGAGCAGGAACATCCGCTCCCTGGGCAGCCAAGCAGGGACCCGCCATGCCAGCATAAACCTGGTCGCTTGAAATCTCACAGACAGGAGTTAAGACCTCATAGCCCCGGGAGGAACGAACGCAGGAGCTGGAGCGAGCACCTTGGTCTGCGCCCACGCGACATTGTAAACAGCTGCTAGGGGATCGGTGCATCAGCGCGCCCAGGGAGACCCGGTGCGACAGGGTGTGCAGTCGCTGGGCACCATAGGGGTTGAACCGTGTTCGTGGGACAGTTGGAACCTGTGCAAGGAAGACTCAGGGAACATCGGGACTTGTAGGCGCATGACCACAGTTCGCGCCTGGGTCCCTGGGCAGAGAATCTAGGGACACCTCTGAGGACAGTAGGCCAGAGAAAACTGAATGCTGAACAAGGGAAAAATAAAAAAAAATAAAAAACAATACGGTCACCCCTCGGCCACTACAGTCTTCAAGACCAGAAAAATCAGCTTGGCAAGATTGATAACAACAAGAATTAGTGGTTTTGGTGTTATTCGGTTTTTTAATTTTTTGGTGGTTTTTTTTTTTTTTCCTCTTTTTCTCTTTTTCACTATTTTGATCTCTTTTACCCCTCAACTCCTTTTGGCTTCTCAATACTTCTTTCTTGTTTTACTCCTTCTTCCTTTCTTCCCAAGCTTACCACTCCTTCCTGTCTTCTTTCTCTTTTTCATTCTACTTTTCTTTATCCTCTTTTCACTTTTTTACTTCCTTTTCCTTCTTTTCTTTCTTTCCTTTCCTTCACTTTTCTCTTTTTTAAACACATACAAGTGAGACAAAAACAAAACAAAACAAAAAAAACCTGGAACTGTGGAAAGACCAGAGTTGGCCCCAAAGAAGGGGCATTTCAACAGCTGAGACACTGGAAGCAGTGAACACCAGGGTACCTGAAGGAGATAACACCATT
>PVKU01010755.1:0-46521 GCA_004027475.1 Anoura caudifer | reverse complement strand
TACTATGTTCTTCTTTCTCAAATTGCTGCCACTATTTGGGGTCATTTATGATTCCATAGAAATTTCTGAAATGTTTGTCCTATATCTGTGAAATATGTCATTGGTGTTTTAATAGGGATTACATTGAATTTATAAATCACTTTTGGTAGTATGGACATTTTGATGATGTTAATTCTTTCAATCCATGAACATGGTACCTTCCTCCATTTGTTTGTGTCTTCCTTAATTTCTTCCTTCAGTGTTGTGTAGTGTCCTGAGTACAGGTCTTTTACCTCCTTGATGAGGTTTATTCCCAGGTACTTTATTTTTCTTATTGCTACATCAAATGGTTTTCTTCCCCTGATTTCTGTTTCTGATATTTTATTGTTGGCGTACAAAAATGCCTTTGATCTTACATGTTTCTTGATGCCCCCCCATCATCCCCTATTATCTCTCTTCCTCCTCCTCTCTGATTGCTGTCAGATTGTTCTTTATTTCAAAGTTTCTGGTTCTATTTTGCTTGCTTGTTTGTTTTGTTGATTATTTTTAAACTATATTTCTATATATATTTTTTCTTTTTCCTTTTCTTCTTAAAAAGAAGCCTTTTAATTTTTGTTTCGATACTGGTTTGGTGGTAGCAAACTCCTTTTGCTTTTTCTTGTCTGAGAAACTGTTTATTTCTCCTTCAATTTTAAATGCTGACCAAGGCAGGTAATGTAGCCTTGGTTGTAGGCTCTTGCTTTTCATCACCTTGAATATTTCATGCCAGTCCCTTCTGGTCTGAAATATTTCTCTGAAGACATCAGATGATAATTTAATGGGAGCTACCTTGTAGGTAACTGACTGTTTTTCTCTTGTCAGTTTCATGACTCTCCCCTTGTCTTTAAGCTTGACCATTTAAATTATGATAGGTGTTGGTGTGGGCCTACATGGGTCTATCTTGCTTGGGACCTCTTGAGGTTCTGGGCTGGTGTATGTTTTTTTTTTTTTTTTTTTTACCAGGTTAGGGCAGTTTGTGGTCATTTCTTGAAATAGGTTCTTTTTTTTTACTTTAAAAATTTTACAGATTTTAATGATTACATTATTATATCAGCAGTTTGTCCAAGATAAAACCAAATTACTACCGCAAAGCCCTCTTATATGTCTGCTTAAGATTAAATAAAATTTTCATTGATTATTTCCACACACAACATATTGAAAGTATCTGAAATTACAATGATATCCTTCATATATATGTTTCCAGACAATGGTCAATAACAATTTTATTGAGAAACTTTATTATTAAGAGAATTTATTAGTTCTAGGTCTCTATATCAATTTATTTTTAAAATTAAAACAATTATATAAAAGACAGAGACTTCCAGCCAAGATGGAGGTGTAAGTAGACACACTGTGCCCCCTTGCATAACCAAAATAAGGACAACAAAAATTTAGAAACCAAAAAACAACCAGAACTGACAGAAAATTAAACTGTATGGAATTCCAACAACCAAGGAGATAAAATAAACACAATCATCCAGACCGGTAAGTGGGACGGATTCAGGTGGTCACCTGAGAGGTGTCACAGCAGGAAAAAGCAGCAGCTGGCAGACCCAGTGAGGCATGAAAGGTGGCTGGCTGACTGGGTGGTCACACATTCATATGCAGATAAACCAAGCAAACTAGGGAGTGAGACAGACCACACAACCCAGGGTCCCAGTGCAAGAAAATAAAGCCTCAAAACACCAATTGAAAACACCTGTGGGGGTTGAGGTGCTGGGAATGACTCCAAGGCTTACAGAAGAGTTCATTGGAGAGACTCACATGGTCCAGAAGGTACACAAGCCCACCTGTCCAGGGATCAGCACCAGATAGGCCCAATTTGCTTGTGGGAAGTGGCAGAAGGGATTAAAATCTGAGAGAGAGCAGAGCAACCGCCATTGTTCCCTCTCTGACCCTGCCCCCACATACAACATCACAACCTAGCAAATGGGTTGCTCCACCTCTCATATGTAACAGGCTCAACAAGACAAAAAAAAAATGGCCCAAGCTAAAGAACAAATCAAAGTCCCAGAGCGTATACATCTAAGCAAACAAGAGATAACCAACCTATCAGATGCACAGTTCAAAGCACTAGTGATCCAGATGCTTACAGAATTTGTTGATTTTGGTTGCAAATTAGATGAAAAATGAAGGCTACACTAAGCGAAATGAAGGAAAATGCACAGGGAACCAATAGTGATGAGAGAAAAATTGGGACTCAAATTAATGGAGTGGACCAGAAGGAAGAAAGAAACAACCAAACAGAAAAGAATGAAGAAACAAGAATTCAAAAAAAATCAAGAGGGGCTTAGGAACCTCCAGGACATCTTTAAATGTTCCAACATCTGAATTATAGGGGTACCAGAAGCGGAAGAGGAAGAGCAACAAGGAGCAAACTTATCTGAACAAATAATAAAGGGGAACTTCCCCAATCTGTCAAAGGAAATAGACTTCAATGAAGTCCAGGAAGCTCAGAGAGTACCAAAGAAGTTAGAGCCAAGGAGGAACACACCAAGGCACATTGTAATTATGTTACCCAAGATTAAAATGAAGGAGAGAATTCTAGAAGCAGCAAGGGATAAAAGGCACAGTCACCTACAAAGGAGTTCCCATCAGACTGTCAGCTGATTTCTCAAAAGAGACCTTACAGGCAAGAAAGGGCTGGAAAGAAGTACTCCAAGTCATGAAAGTCAAGGACGTACATCCAAGATTGCTCTATCCAGCAAAGCTTTTGTTTAGAATGGAAGGGCAGATAAAGTGCTCCCCAGATAAGGTCAAGTTAAAGGAGTTCATCCTCAACCAGCCTTTATTATATGAAATGTTAAAGGGTCTTATCTAAGAAAAAGAAGATAAAAAATAGGACAGTAAAAAGACAGCATACTCACAGTTATTAACAACCACACCTAAAACAAAAGCAAACTAAGCCAACAATAGAACAGGAACAGAAACACAGAAATGGAAATCACATGGAGGGTTAGCAACAGGGTAATGGGAGGAGGAGAAGAGGGGAAAGGTACAGAGAATAAGTAGTGTCGATGGTAGGTAGAAAATAGACAGGGGGAGGGCAAGAATAGTATGGGAAATGTAGAAGTTAAAGAACTTATGACACATGGACAAAAACTAAAAGGGGAAATGTGGGTGGGAGAGGGTGTTAAGGGTGGAGGGGAATGAAGGGGGAAAATGGGACAACTGTAATAGCATAATCAATAAAATATATTAAAAATAGAAAAAAATTTATAAACATGTTTTCATCTTTTCTTTCTTTTTTGTTTTATTTTTAATTTTTCTGTTTTTTAATATATCTTATTGATTATACTATTACAGTTGTCCCACCCCCCCTTTGTTCCTCTCCACCCTGCACACCTCCTCCCACCTGAATTCACCCCCTTTGGTTCATGTCCATGGGTCATATATATGTTCTTTGGCTTTTATATTTCCTATACTATTCTTAACCTCCTCATGTCTATCTTCTACCTACCATTTATGCTACTTATTCTCTGTACCTTTTCCCCCTCTCTCCCCACTCAGTGCCCCACTGATCACACTGCATGTTATCTCAATTTCTGTGATTATGTTACTATTCTATTGTTTGCTTAGTTTCTTTTTCTTTTTGTTTTAGGTTCGGTTGTTAATAACTGAGTTTGCTGTCATTTTACTGTTCATATTTTTGATCATCTTCCTTTTCTTAGATAAGTCTCTTTAATGTTTCATATAATCAGGGCTTGATGATGATGAACTCCTTTAACTTGCAATTATCTGGGAAGCACTTTATCTTCCCTTGCATTCTAAATGATAGCTTTGCTGGATAAAGCAATCTTGGAAGTAGGTTCTTGCCTTTCATGACTTCGAATACTTCTTTCCAGCCCCTTTTTGCCTGCAAGGTATCTTTTGAGAAATCAGCTGAATAGTTTTATGAGCACTGCTTTGTAGGCAAGTGCCTCCTTTTGTCTTGCTGCTTTTAAGATTCTCTCCTTATCTTTAATGTTGGCTATTGTAATTATGATGCACCTTGGTGTGTTCCTCCTTGGGTCCAACTTCTTTGGGACTCTGAGCTTCCTGGACTTCCTGGAAGTTGATTTCCTTTGTCAGATTGGGGAAGTTCTCTATTATTTTTTCACATAAGTCTTCAATTTCTTGGTCTTCCTCTTCTACTTCTGGTACCCCTATGATTTGGATGTTGGAACATTTAGAGATGTCCTGGAGGATCCCAAGCCTCTCCTCATTTTTTTTTTTTTTTTTGAATTCTTGTTTCTTCTTTCTGTTCTGGCTGAATGTTTCTTTCTTTCTTCAGGTCCACACTGTTGATATGAGTCCTAGTTTCCTTTGCATCACTCTTGGTTCCCTGTACATTTTCTTTTATTTCACTTAGCATTGTCTTCATTTTTTGTCTAATTTGTGAATATATTCAACCAGTTCTGTGAGCATCCTGATCACCAGCGTTTTGAACTGTGCCTCTGATAGGTTGCCTATCTCTTCATTGCTTAGTTGTATTATTTCTGGAGCTTTGATCTGTTCTTTCATTTGGGCCATTTTTGGGGGGTCTCTGTGTATCTGTTACATCGTAAGGGGCAGAGCCTTAGGTGTTCACCAGGGTGGGGCATCCCACATTGCTGCATTGTGATGCTATATGTGGGGAAGGGATCTGAGAGGGAACAATGCTGCTGGCTCCAGTATCTGCTGGCTTTCAGTCACTTCCCCCACTACCCACAGTCAAATTGGTCCTTTTGTTGCTGATTCCCAGGTGGGTGGGTTTGTGTGCATTCCAGGACCCTGTTGGTCTCTCCAACAAACTCTCCTGTGAGGCTGCAAGTTTATCCCACTGCTGCCATAATCCTCACAGGTGTTTTCAATCATAGGTGTGAGGCTTTATTTCCCTACACTGGAACTCAGGGTTGAGCAGTCTGTCTTGCTCCCCAGTTGTTCTTCCTGGTTTATCTGCACATGAATGTGGGACCGTCCCATCTGAAATCTGCTGCCTCACAGACTCTGACAGCTGCCACCTTGCCCACCACCTGCAGTCTTGCCATCCCCAGTTCTCCTGCCACTGCCTTGCCTGGAGTCCTCTCTGCCCAGGTGCCTGTCTCAGCCCATCCCACTGATCTGCATAAATATTTCTTCTGTAACTCCTTGGTTGTTGGACTTCCATACAGTTTGATTTTCTGTCAGTTCTGTTTTTTTTTTTGTTTTGTTTTTAAATTTGTTGTTGTCCTTCTTTTGGTTGTGGGAGGAGGCACAGTGTGTCTACCTATGCCTCCATCTTGGCCAGAAGTCTCTAAATTTTTTTAAGAATTATTGTTCAAGTACAGTTCTCTCCATTCCCCCCCCAACTTCCCCCCTCCCAAGCCATCTTACCACCCACCCTCAATCCTACCCACCTTTGGTGCTAACCCTGTGTCCCTTATACATGTTCCTGAAATCCCTCCCCCTTTCCCCCCTTTATCCCTTTCAATCTTCCTTCTGGATACTGTCACTTTGTTCTTAATCTCACTGTTTCTGGCTGTATTTTTCTTGATTGCTTATTTTGTTGATTAGGTTCCACTTACACGTGAGATCATACAGTATTTGTTCTTCACAGCCTGGTTTATTTTACTTAGTATAATGCTTTACAGATCCATCCAGGCTGTCACAAAGGGAAAACGGACATTCCTTCTTTCTGCTTTGTAGTTTTCCATCCTATAAATGTACCATAGTTTTTTTTTTTAACATTTTATTTATTTATCTTTAGAGGGGAAGGGAAGGAGAGAGGGAGAGAAATATCAATGTATGGTTGCCTCTCATGTGTCCCCTGCCAGGAACTGGCCCGCAACCCAGGCATGTGCCCTGACTGGGAATCGAACCGCAAGCCTTTATTTCCTAGGTCCGTGCTCAATCCACTGAGCTACACCAGCCAGGGCCATAGTTTTTTGATCCATTCATTTACTGATGGGAACTTAGACTGGTTTTAGCACTTGGCTAATGTAAATAATGCTGCTATGAATATTGGGGTGCATGGGCTCTTTTGAATTAGTGTTTCAGTGTGATTAAGGTCTAATCCCAGCAGTGGAATTGTCAGACCAAAATCTAGTTCTATTTTTAGCTTTCTGAGGAAATTCCATACTGTTTTCCATACTGGCTTCACCTGTCAGCATTCCCTCCAAAAGTGTGCTAGGGTTCCATTTTCTCCACAACCTTGTCAGGACTTCTTGTTTGTTGATTTGTTTATGATGGCCACTCTCACCAGTATGAAATGGTAATTCATTGTGGTTTTAATTTGCATCTCTCTGATGGGTAGTGATGCGGAGCATCTTTTCATATGTCTCTGGGCCCTCTGTATGTCCTGCTTGGAGAAGTGTCTATTCAAGTATTTTGCCCATTTTTTATTTTTATTTTTATTTTTTTTTTATCTTCCTTGAGTGGAGTCATATGAGTTCTTTAAATATTTTGGAGATCAAACCCTTGTCTGAGGTATCATTGCCAAATATATTTTCCCATATAGTTGGTTCCCATATAGTTGGTTTTTAATGCTATTTTCTTTAGCCATTCAGAAACTTTTTATTTTGATGAGATCTCATTTGTTTATTCTTTCCTTTATGTCCCTTGCTCTAGGGGACATATCAGTGAAAATATTGCTGCATGAAATATCTGAATTTTTCCCTCCTATGTTCTCCAGTAGGACTTTTATTATGTCATGGCTTATATATAAGTATTTTATCCACCTTGAATTTATTTATGTGTGTGGTGTAAGTTGGTGATTGAGCTTCATTTTTATGCATGTAGCTCTTCCAGATCGCACAACTTGTTGAAGAGGCTAATTTTACTCCATTTTATGCTTCTGACTCTTTTTTGAATATTACTTGACCATAATAACTTGGGTTTATTTCTGGGCCCTCTATTTTGTTACATTGGTCTATGTGTCTGTTCTTTGGCCAGTACCAGGCTGCTTTGATTACTTTGGCTTTGTAACACAGTTTGATATCAGGCAATAAGATCCCTCCTACTTTGTTCTTCTTTATAAAAATTATTGCGGCTCTTCAGGGTCATTTATGATTCCATATAACTTTTTCAAATATTTGTTCTATATCTGTGAACTATGCCGTTGGTACTTTAATAGGGATTGTATTGAAATATAAATTGCTTTGGATATTATGTACATTTTATAATGTTAATTCTTCCAATCAATGACCATGGTATATGTATGTATTTATTTGTGTCCTCCTTAATTTCTTTCTTCAGTGTTATGTAGTTTTCTGAGTACCCCTCATTCCTTACATTCTTCCTAGGTACATTATTTTTCTTGCTGTAGCAAATGGGACCTTTTTCCTGATTTCTGTTTCTGATTTTTCATTATTGGTTTACAAAAATGCCTTTGATTTCTGAATATTGACTTTGTATCCTGCTGTTTTGCCAAATTCACTTATTAGGTCAAGCATTTTTTGGTGGAGTGCATAGGATTTTCTTTGTACACTATCATGTCATCTGCAAACAATGACAATTTAGCTTCCTCCTTTCCAATTTGGATGCCATTTATTTCTTTTTTCTTGTCTGATTGCTGTGGCTGGGAGTTCCAATGCTATGTTGAATAAAAGTAGTGAATGCAGACATCCTTGTCTTGTTCCTGAATTTAATGGGAAAGATTTTAGTTTTTGCCCATTGAGTATGATATCGGCTGTAGGTCTCTTGTATATGGCTTTTATTAGTTGAGGAGTGCTTCCTCTATTCCCACTTTGCTGAGAGTTTTATCATAAATGGGTGCTATATCTTATCAAATGCTTTCTACATCTATTGATATGATGATGTGACTTTTTCTTTCCTTTTGTTTATGTGATGTATTACATTTATCTATTTATTTATTTATTTACTTACTTACTTACTTATTTTACCATTCTGAGAATCCTGTCTGCTATTCAGAGGAATAAGTCCGTATATTCATGTATGTCAGTCTTTTGACCAAAGGAAGAGCATTGTTGGCCATATTTGCAACACTTCCATTGCCCCCATGTTGAATCCTTTAATTTATACCCTGAGTAATCAATAAGTAAAACAAGTTTGCAAAACTTAATTCATAAATCATTCAGGTAGTGTTTACTGGAAACAAATGAAATGAAAGTATGGCTTAGCATGAATGAATGTCACTGTGAAGATTCAAGAAAGGAGAAATGAAATTGTAACTTCTGCAATGTCCCCATGTATCCCTCTCACAGATACCTGCAATATTGATTTCATTTGCTTAAGCTTTCTTTTAAAAAAAAATTATTTTAATTGTTGTTCCTGTACAGTTTTCCGTCTTTTGCACCCATCCCAGCCCAGAAAGCAGTATGGAGTTTTCTAAGAAAACTAAAAATGGATCTACCTTTTGACCCATCAGTTCCACTGCTGGGATTATACCCTAAGAACCCTGAAACACCAATCCAAAAGAACCTATGCACCCCAATGTTCATAGCAGCACAATTTACAATAGCCAAGTGTTGGAAGCAACCTAGGTGCCCATCAGTAAATGAATGGATCAGGAAACTATGGTACATTTACACAATGGAATTCTATGCAGCAGAAAGAAAGAAGGAGCCCCTACCCTTCACGACAGCATGGATGGAACTGGAGAGCATTATGCTAAGGGAAACAAGCCAAGTGGTGAAAGACAAATAACGTATGATCTCACCTTTAACAGAAATCTAATCAACAAAACAAACAAGCAAAATATAATGAAAGACACTGAAATTGAGAACAGGCTGACAGTCACCAGAGGGTAGAGGGGAGGGAATTTCAGGGGAAAGGGGGGAGGGTTTAGAGCAACAAGTATAAAGGACACATGGACAAAAACTAGGGGCGGGATGGAAATGGGAGGGAGGTGGGGAGGACTGGGGCAGTATTACCTTTATTGATTTGTGAATATTGTACCATCCTTGCATCCCTGGGATGATCCCACTTGATCATGGTGTATGATCTTTTTAACGTATTGCTGGATGTGGTTTGGCACTATTGTGTTGAGTATTTTAGCATTGATGTTCATCAGCAATATTGGCCTGAATTTTTTTTCTTTGTTGTGTCTTTATCTGGTTTTGGGTTAGGATGCTGGCTTCATAAAAAGAGTTTGGGAGTCTTTCTTCTTCTTTGATTTTTTGGAATAGTCTGTGAAGGATAGGGTTTAGCTCTTCCTTAATTGTTTTGTAAAATTCTCCTGTGAAGTCTAGTACAGGGCATTTGTGTGCCAGGAGTTTCTTGATTACTTGTTCCATTTCATCAGCTGTTATTTGTCTCTTCAGGATTTCTGCTTCTTCATTTAATTTTGGAAGATTATATTTTTCAAGAAGTTTGTCCATTTCATCTAGGGTTTCAAATACCTTTGCATATAGTTCTTCATAGTAAATTCTTACAATCCTTTGTATTTCTGTGGTATCAGTTATAATCTCTCTTCTTTCATTTCTGATTGTGTTTATTTGCATCCTCTCTCTTTTCTTGATGAGTCTGCTCAAAGGCTTGTTGATTTTGTTTATCTTTGCAAAGAACCAGCTACTGGATTTATTGATCCATAGAATTGTGTTTTATTCTCTATGTCATTTAAATTTGCTCCAATGTTTGTTATTTCCTTCCTTCTACTTACTTTGGGCTTTGTTTGTTGTTCCTCGAGTTCTTGTAGGTGTAGGGTTAGGTTGTTTCTTTGAAATGTTTCTATCTTTTTTTTTTTTTTTGGTAGTCCTGTATCACTATAAACTTCCCTCTTAGGACTGCCTTTGTTGTGTCCCATAAGTTTTGGTTTGTGAGTTCATTTTCATTTATTTCCAGAACTTTTTTGATTTCTTCCTGATCTCATTCTTAATCCATTCATTGTTAAATAGTGTTCTATTCAATCTCCATGAATTTGAGTGTTTTTGAGTATTTTCTAGTATTTTCCTTGAGGTTGGTTTCTCATTCCAGGCCCTTGTGAGAGGAGAAAATTCTTGATATGATTTCAATATTCTTGAATTTGTTGAGGCTTGTTTTGTGTCCTATCATGTGGTCCATCTTTGAAAATGTTGCATGTGCATTTGAAAAGAATGTGTACTTTGCTTCTTTGGTATGAAAGGTTCTATATATATATATATATATATATATATATATATATATATATCAGTTAATTACATTTGACCTAGGATATTGTTCAATCCTGTAATAACTTTGTTGATATTTTGTTTGAAAGATGTATCCATTTTTGACAGTGAGGTGTTATTATCCCCTAGTATAAATGTTTTCCTTTCCATATCTTTCTTGAATTCCTCCAAGATTTTCCTTATGTATTTGGGTGCTCCTATGTTGGGTGCATATATGCTTATAATGCTTATGTCTTCTTGATTGATTTTCCCTTGGATATTATGAAGTGTCTTTCTGGGTCTCTTTGTGACCTTTGTTTTGAAGTGTATTTTGTCTCATAGTAGTATTGCTACCCCAGATTTTTTCCCACTGTGCTTTTGCTTGCAATATTTGTTTCCAACCCTTCACTTTCAGTCTGATAAAGTTACCTAGGTGAACATCCCTCTGCGGAACCATTTATCTTCCATTCCAGTTTATTGTGTATACATGGATCTGATCCAAAACACTATGATTTATTTGGGTTCCTATTTAGGACTGTGTTTAAAGACACTATGCCCTACATTATGTGATTGCTAAAGTTGGACCATACATATAATTTAATTTAGAGTAAAATAACTGCTGCCGGTGAGGAAAGAATGGTCTAAAGTACAAAAAATTCTTACTGTTAAGACTGTGGAACCCTTTGTGTCATATCAGACTGTCCATTCCCATTATGGGGTAAAAGTAGAAAGTTTAAGCAATGTTATTTCATTTTTCTTAATGTGTTATATGATAGAACTGCTTAAATGTTTTGGAGTGGTTGCCACTGTAGTTTTATGATATAATGACTTGATCTAATGTCACAATATTTTAGTGCAGTTTTCATTTTTACCTAAGATAAGCTATGAGAGAAAACAAATGATTACTTGCAATTTGGTTTTTAAAAATAAGAGGAATAAAATGATGAAGTCTCCTGTAAATAAAGGTGTATCTTTAGGCAGAAAGAGTTCAGGACTGCTGTGCCCTTAATTAACTGTGGAAACTTGGGCATGCGTCACATTTATGGGCCTCAGTTCTTCTTAGGGTAAGTAACACTAGCGGCAATAACAACCTCAAAATTTCAGTGGTTTAACATGAAATTTCAGTTGTTTCTTTGTCACCCACTTCAGCATAAGAAGTGTGGGTAAGGAGATAAGTTCTGCCTTTTCCATGTTGTGGCTTCACCATCTTTAAGCGCACAGTCTCAAAATAATACTATTTGAAAGTTTTTAAATGGTTAACCTCATTGCTGTAATGAGGAAATCATCTTTCACACTAAACTTGTTCTTTGGTTGTAGGATTTTTTTCATCTTATCTTTCTCCTACTCTGGTAGATGACTACAGCTTTAACTTGGACAATAATGAATCATATCCCTTTGATACTAAATTATTAGCTTCCAAGAAAATTCTTAGGCTACAACCACTAATTGTGTAACATTTTAGGCTTCTTAATTACTTAAATATGTAAAATAACATAGAACTTTTTAGTTCAATGATTCTGTATGTGTTCTTCACAAAACCTCAGCAAAAAACCCAAAGATGTCTGGGTGCTTTAGAGCAAAAAGATATTTTTTTTCCAAAAATGTAAACAATTACTACTACTACTACTAACAACTTATTATTAATTACCTGCAATAATACTTATTTAATAAAATTAAATGTGTATAAATTTAATTTTCATATTACTTGTTCTCTTGTTTCTCTTCTAAGTAAAGAAAAGCTAAAATACCAAGTGTTTATTTTTGTTTAAATGGAATATCTATTAACATTTCAAGAGGTACATTTTGGATAATGCCTCTGTAGGAAGTAAGGAGAATTAGAAGATTATAAAATGAGGCAAAGATGAAAGAAATAGTACTAAAAGTGTACTGATTTTATAAGTTATGTTTACCGGGTTGATGGAGGTGGAATGAGAAAGGCAGACAACTATATTAAGAGTCTTTAGTTAAAAACAAACAAACAAAATAACCAAACACAAGTAGAAAAGAAATGAAAATCAAGGGACTGTTGCATATGCTATTTCCTGCCCCCCCAAAAATAAAAGGAAAAGCATGAGGAGTAATTCAGTGTAATTAAAAGGGGGGAACAATATATAAAGTATAGAAGACAGGAAGTAGAGTGGTTAAAGACAATGACATTGAGTAAACATAAAATAAAAAGATGCTAAATGTGATATCGAAAGCATAAAATA
Organism: Anoura caudifer; assembly: GCA_004027475.1. Taxonomy (NCBI): domain Eukaryota; kingdom Metazoa; phylum Chordata; class Mammalia; order Chiroptera; family Phyllostomidae; genus Anoura; species Anoura caudifer. The sequence goes on along the minus strand of PVKU01010755.1, from coordinate 34,268 downwards.
TTGGGTGAGAGTAAAATCTAGAGTTTTACAATGTGTTCAAACTAAAATTGTGATCTACGTATGTAATAGAGAGACTGAGGAAAAAGGGAAAAGTACTCAGAGACGTGGGCGACAGTGTGATGATTCCTGGGGGTCAGGATGGGGGTATACAGGGACTAAATGGTAACGGAAAAATGCAATAAAATTAAAAAGAATATATAAATATAGATTTTTATTTGTAAGTCTATGGTAACCACAAAAAAAAACCCTATACTTAGTACACAACAGATAGTGAGAAAGGAATCTAATCATAACCCTAAAAAATTCATTGAACCACAAGAGAAGAAAGAGAGAGTAGAAAGGAACAGAGAGAAACTGACATATGAGCCAGAAAACAATGAACAAAATGCCAATTGTGTATACCTATCAATAACTATTTTAAATATATTGGATAAAATTCTCCTTTGAAAAGACATCAAATGGTTCATTTGATTAAAAGAAAAACAGGACCTATCTGCATGCTTTCTACAAGAAATTCACTTCAGATGTTAGGACACACACAGACTGAAAAGTGAAGTGAAGGAAAAAGGTGTTCCATTCAAACAGAAACCAAAAGAAAACTGGGTAGCTATACTTAGTGTCAGAAAAAATAGACTTTAAAACAAAGACTATATAATAAAAGACAAAGAGGGCATTACATAGGATAAAGGGGTCAATCCAACCTAAAGACATACAATTTATAAATATTTATGCCCTTGACATTGGAGTATCTAAATATATAAAGCAAATATTAACAGACTTAAAAGAAGAGATAGAAAGTTTTTCAATAATAGTAGGGGACTTTAATAATTGACTTGCATCAATAGATAGATCATTCAAATAGAAAATCAATGAAGAGATATGAGCCTTAACCCAGGCCAGGTTTGCTCAATAGATATATACAGAATATACTATCTAAAAACAACAGAAAACACATTGTTCTCAAGTGCATATGAAATATTGTCCAGAATATATCACATGTGAGACCATAAAACAAGTCCTAATAAATCAGAAAAGATTGAAATTATACCAATCATGTTTCCTGAACACAAGAGCAATAAGAGCAAGCAAATAGGACTATATCGAACTAAAACTTCTGCATAGCAAAGAAAACCATCAACAAAATGAGAGCCAGGATAATGAATTGAAGATATTTGCAAATCAGTTATTCAATAAGGGTTCTTCAAACCAAATATATAAAGAACTCATAAAACTTAATGACAAAAATACAATTAAATTATGGGCAGAAGATCTAAATAGACATTTTTCTAACAGGCTAACACTTATGTAAAGAAATACTTAGCATCACCAATAATCAGAAAAATGAAAATTAGAATAACAATAAGGTATTACCTAAACCTGTCAGAATGGATATTGTAAAAAGGACAAGAAATAACAAGTGTTGATAAAAATGTGGAGAAAGAGAACCCTTGTGCACTGTTGGTGGGAATTTAAATTGGCACAAGCATTACGGAAAACAGTATGAAAGTTTGTAAAAATATTAAAAATAGAGCTACCATATGATCCTGCAACTCCACTTTAGGGTATCTATCTGAACAAAGGAAAAACAATAATCTGAAAAGAAAAATACACTCCTGTGTTCACTGCAGCATTATTCACAATAGCCAAGACATGGAAACAACCTAAGTGTCCATCAGTGGATGAATGGATAAAGACTGTTTCTTTCACACATCCATTTATCCACTTCCATCTGTACTTTCATGCAAATGTTCATTCTTTTATCCTCTTTCCACCACTCATTTATTCCTCTGATATTTATTGAGCATCATTAAGTGGCATGTGTTGAGGGAGGCAATAGGGATATGAGAGTAAATAAGGTCCAGCACCTGTCCAACAAATTTACAATAAATTTTATGGAAATAAATTTTATTAGGAATAATGGAAACAAATTCTAATATCAATAGTCGGATGTATTGCTTATTCATTCTTTCTCCTCTGTAGAAGTTGAAATTCAGCTCTTTTTTTATTTTTTGGTTCCAGATGCTTTACATTGGATAGGATGTATTTATTTGTCTCTGCTTTGGTGTGGTCTGTTGGGAAACAGATCTTACTCTATCAGGAGCTTCTCACAGGTCATCTCAGTAACTGCCACTGTTTCATTGTTGTTTTAATTGAAATATAATTAGCATATAACATTAAGTTAGTTTTATGTCTACAATATAATAATTTAATATTTGAATGCACTGTAAAATGATCACCACAATAAGTCTGGTTGCCACCATCAGCATAAATAGTTACATTTTTTTTTCTTGTGATGAGAACTTTTGAGATTTACTTTTTTAGCACTTTCAAATATACAGTATTGTTAATAATAGTCACCATGCCTTACATTACATCTCCATTATTTATTTATTTTATAACTATAATTTTATAACTTTTGACCTCCTTTACCCATTTTGGTCACTCCTATAACCCTCCCTTCTGGCCACCACCAATCTGTTCTCTGTATTCATGAGCTTGTTTTTATTTTGTTTGGTTTTGATTTATTTTCTTGTTTGTTTGTTTTTAGATTCCACATATAACTGAAATCATACTTTCTTGTTTTGTTTTTAGAGGTAGGCCTGTGTTGCTAAGAACTTTCCTCTTAGAACTGCTTTTGCTGTATCCCATAGATTTTGGTATGTTGTATTTTTGTTTTTATTTATCTCTAGGTATTTTTTAATATATTTTTTCTTTTAGGACCCAATGATATGCCGTAACATGTTGTTTGATCTCCACATTTTTTTGTGCCTTTTTCCTATTTTCTTCATGTAATTGATTTCTAGTGTCATATCACTATGGTTAGAAAAGATGCTTGATATGATTTTAATCTTTTTGCAGTTATGGAGACTTGTTTTTCAGCCTCATATGTTCTTTATCCAGGAGAATGTTCCATGAGCCCTTGAGAAGAGTGTGTATGCTGCTGCTTTTGGATGAAATTTTCTGTATAAACATATTTTGTACATATGGTATAATGTCTTTGCTTTTCTGTCTGGATGACCTACCCAGTGATAGGAGATGTTAAAGGGTCTTGCTATTATTATTATTGCTCTCAGTTTGTTTCTTTAGGTCTGTTCATATTTGTTTTATGTATTTAGGTGCTGTTCTGTTGGTATCACATATATTTATCAATGTTATAGGTTCTTGCTAGATTGACCTCTTTACTATTATATAATTAATGACATTCTTTGCCTTTTATTATATTTGTTTTAAAGTAAATTTTGTCTTATATTAGTATAGCAATGCGGCTTTCTTTTCTATTTGTGTGAATTTTTCTCCACCCCTTCACTTTCAGTCTGTGTGTCTCTACTTCTGAAGTGAGCCTCTCATAGAAAGCACATAGATGCATCTTGTTATTTTTACCAACTGAGCCACTTGTGCCTTTTGATTGGAAAATGGCATCCAATACATTTAAAGTAATTATTGACAGGTGCACAGTTATTGACATTTTGTTCATTGTTTTCTGGCTATTTCTGTAGTTCCTCTTTGTCCTTTTCTTCTACTTTCCTCTGGTTTGAGGACTATTTAGTGTTGCATTTATATTCCTTTCTCATTTTCTTTTATGTATTTACTGTAAGTTCTTGCTTTGTGGTTCTCATGAGGTTACATATAATTTTCTGTGAATATGAATCTATTTCAAGTTTATGGTAACTTGAATATGAACACATTCTAAAGCTATATAGTTCTCCTTCCCCCATTTTATGTTTTGGATGTCACATTTAACATTTTAAAATTTTATCTATCTCTTAACTATTTATTGTACTTTTACTAGCTTTGTTTTTTGACCCTCATATTAACTTTATAATTTGTTAATACACTACTTTTATTTTATTTATTTTACTTTTATATGATTTCTTGTTATTAATTAGCACCATTTATTTTCAGTTTAAAAAATACCCTTCAACCTTTCTTATAAATGTTTAGTGTCTTATAAATTCTATGTATTAGGTGAATCAGCTACCTCTCCCAGTTTAGTGGTGATGAAGCCTTAGCTTCTGCCTATCTGGATAACTATTTCTCCTTAAATTCTTGATAATAATCCTGACAGGTAGAGTATTGTTACTTGTAGGTTTTTGCCCTTTCATTGTTATGAATGCATTCCACCAAAATCTTCTGGCTTGTAAAGCTTCTTCTGAAAAATCTACTCATGGCTTTATGGAGTTTCCCTTTTATGTAGTAAGTTGTTTTTTCTCACTGCTTTTGAGATTTTCTTTTTATTTTTAGCTTTTGACATTTTAATTATAATGTGTCTTGGTGTAGGCCTCTTAGGGTTTTTCCTACTTGGTATTTTCTGGGCTTTTTGGACCTGGGTGCATGTTTCCTTCCCCAGGTTAGAGAAGTTTACAGCCATTATATCTTCAAATACATTCCCTGGTCCTTTCTCTTTTCTCTTTCTGGAATCCTATAATGCAAATGTTATTCTGCTTCATCTTGTCTTATAGATCCCTTGATTTATCTTCACTTTTCTTTTTTTTTTTCTCTCTCTCTCTCGCTGTCTAGGTGATTGCCAATGCTTTGTCTTCAATTTGCTGATTTGCTCTTCCACTCCATCCAGTCTGATGTTGAATCCTTCCAGTGTACTTTTCAGTTCAGCTACTCATCTGATTTATTTGTGCCTTCTGTTTGGTACTTTTTGTTTTTCACATTTCTTTCTCTTCGTTGAAGTTCTATGTTTATCCAGTCCTCTCCCAAGTTCAGTGAGCATTTTTATTATCATTACTTCAAACAATTTATCAGGTAGATTACTTGTCTCTGTTTCAGAAGGTCTTTCTTTAACATTTTATTTTTTATTTGTTTTGTTTTGTTTGGAACACCTTGCTGTTTAACTTTGCCCAATTCTATGTGTTAAGTGAATCAGCTACCTCTCCCAGTCTTGAAGGATTTGCATTATGTAGGAGATGAGGTTTGAGGCTTAGAAGCACAATACCCCCCTGGTCACTATAGCCAGGCTCCCATGGAGTGTTCCCTGTGTGGGCTGCATGTGCTCACATGCTGTGGAGGGTCAAGGATGCTTTGAGAATGTGGATGGGGTGCTCACCCAGCTGGCTAGGAGATTGTTGTGGCATGGAGGTTTCTGGTACATTCTCACAGCTGCTAGGGAGCTCAGAAGGAGAATTCTAAAATGGTGCCAAGAAAAACAGGGGATTGCCAAAATAGTGCCCACTAGCCTCTCTGTCCCTGGAGAGAATTTCAATAGGTTCCTGCCTCTCTGAAGATGCTTTAAGATTAGTAGTTGTTTTTCTTTCACAAGTATTTTAGGCACATTTGAACCCGCAGCTTTGGCACTGGGTCGACAGGGCAAGTGAGTTTGTATACATGCCCTTTAAGAATGATTCTCCACTCCTTATAGTTCTATGATTTTCCTGGATCTAATCCCCACTGGTTTTCAAAGCAAGATATTTTAGGGGCTTGTCTCTGTAGCGCAGGACTCAGGATTTGGTGGCACCTTATGCGAGGCACAAACGCTTTGCTTCTTGGTGAAAAGTTCTGTATCTTTGAGATCTCTCCAAATTGTGGGTTGCCCCACGTGGGGTGGGGTTTTTTTTGGCAAAAAGTTTATTTTTGCTATGCCTACCTGTCTTGACATGTCTCTTTCATTCTATGTTGTGGAGTCACTGTTCATCTAGTTGTCGAGGCTTTTCCCGAGCACATTATTCCATATGTAGCTATAGATTTGCTGTGTTTGTGGGAGGAAGCGAATTCAGGCTCTCCCTACACTGTGATCTGGAATCCTGCTGTCTCTTTTCATGTCTTTTTGTATGTAATTTTTCTAGCACTTCTGTGATATAGATCTTGGATTGGCAGGCTTCTTCTGTAGGGATCATATTGTAAATATTTTAGGCTTTGGGAACCATACAATTTCTGTCACAAAAACTCAACTTTACCATTGCCATGGAGAACAGATGATATGGAAATGAATGGGAATGGCTTCATCCCAACAAAATTTTATATACAGGCCAGATCTGCCAACCTCAAATGTAGATTATCACTCCAGTTTATTGCCTTTTTATCTACAAAGGCAAGATGCTAACTCAAGTCTTCTGTTCCAGAGCCTACTCTCTTAAACAGGCTGTTATATTGCTTGAAATAAGGCTTTAGGAAGGCAATCTAAGCAGAGGAATAATGGCAGAGTTGGAAAGGAAAAGCTTGTAGTTGGAAACAGGGAGACCAAATGGCAAAAAATCCAAAGACAATCCTTAAACAGCTGAAATTAGAGTGCAAATGCATCAATGGCCAGGAGAGGATGGGTAGAGGTCCACTGTCAAAATAGAATGTCAATGATTTTGCAACTGATTTGGGTGCATGATGGGGCACTAGAACTGGGGATGCATATATAAGGGTTTCCAAAGTATTATGTGAAACCAGCTCTTGACATGATGTATGTAAGTTATGGTTATTAGAAAAGAGAAAACATCAATGTGAGCCAGCCCTGCCTTTATGAATGAATCATAAAGCTGCTTCTCCCAAAGCATGAAGAAAATGTGTGGAGCATGGCCTTCAGTGAAAGTCTGAATAAATACCCTGTCTTTCCAGACTGACAACATAGTGCCAAGTACAGGGTCATCTTCTTTACTTGAATCAGTCCTGACTTTGCACTTAATCAGAGATATACTTGGGTAACCATTCAGTGTAGTTGTCCACAGTTGCTCCCTGTAAATCCATAACAAACTGGTTTTGCTTGCATAAATGCTCTCCTAGCTACAGACTGTTTGCAGGGCTTAAAAATATGTCTTGCATGTTTTCAGAGTAATGCTTATGCTTTTGTTGGTCATGTTGCCTAGCTCTGATGCTCAAGCTTTTTCTGATGCTCTGATTGGGAAGAAATCCTTTCTTTTCCCAGTTTCCTAACTTTTGTACCCACTTTATGGTATTAGCCAGAGCCCTTCTTAAATCAGAGGAGTTTTTTTTAATGTACATGATTGTCTCCAAAATTTGATTGAAGGTGAGTTGAGGGTCTAAATCAGTGTCTCAGTTTTTCTTCCAGTCTTTTAATTGTCAAAAGTGGGTCTGCTGGTTGAACCTAACATCAGGTAAAAAGGCCATAAAAATCTCATGAGGATAACAGAGCTGAGGGGCCATGAGGGCTTATGAATAAATTTTTAGAACCACAGTAGTAGAGACATTATATTTAAGCTTTCACACATTTATGTGCCAGAAGACTATGAGTTTAGATGTAGTTTATTCTGTTGATAAAAGAAATACTGAATAGCAGCTATTTGTTATTTTTTAGTATATGTATCTAAAAAGATTTCAGCTGCTTGGAGAATATAGAAAATCAGGATGCTACAGAGGTGGAAATGACATGATTACTCTCCCAACAGAAGCTGAAACTGCCAGACACTCTAGTTTCCATTCTGCCCAGAAGCAAGGGCAGAGGCTAATAACTGGCTGGTTAAATCAGGCACACCCACCCCTGAATTTGTGTGTTTCTTAGTTTGGGATCTTCCAAGAGCAACCCTTGACACATGGTTTTGACATATTTGTTTATTTGGGAAGTAAATTCCAGAAGCTCTAGTAAAGGAATTGGGAAAGTAAGAGAGGAGATGGAAAAAAAGCCAATTAAATGGAGGTAGATGAGTAGATTCAACTTTAAACAACTGAGTCTCAATCTTCCTGACTACCATCTGAGGAATATTCTAGAAAGCAAGTTAGAAGAGCCTCAATGAGAAGCTGGGCTATTTATGCACCAAATTCCATACATTGTTGATTGACGTTTTCCCAGTGCATGGGCTGAGTAAGTGCCTGGGGAACAAAAAAATCCCAGGAGGCAAAGTAAAAAGGCATGAGAGGTAAGAGATGAGAGCTTGTTAGGAATTGTCCACTCCCATGGCAGGTTAGCTCAGAGCTGGGCTGAAGGACTGGAGTGGGGTGGCATCAGCAGCAGCTTCTCTGAGCTAGACGTGAAGGGAACAACATAGTAGGGGAATCTTCTGCAGTAATAAAGCCTGGTGGATTCACTCAGGACCTTGGGTCGGCACTGACATCCAGGGTAGAGTGCTACATAGTCAGTGATACACTCTAAGATTATCTCATTTAATCCTCTCAACAATTCCTTCATAGCAGGTGAAGCCTTAGGGAAGAACATCTAACTTGTTCAAGATCACACAACTACTATTGCAAGAGAAGATGTTTCATTTTAAAGAGTATATAACAGTCAACAAATGATAGCTGTTCTGAGTATCTAGAGATTAAAAGTGTTGTAATAATAGCAACAATGACAGTTCTTTGTCTTTGCAGAGCACATCAATGTCAAGGTACTTTCTCAGACATCTTGTTTATCTTGCTTCATTCATGGGGAGGAAGTTACCAAATTGATTGCAGTCCTAGCTCAAGTTATCCTCAAGTTGCCCAAGTTCTTCCCAGCTGCTGTCCTGCCTCCCTGGAGGCAGTGGAGAGGAGTGTACAAGCAGTGCAGTTCAGTTTCCTTCCACGTGTGGCCTTTTCTGTGCAATTCCCAGGAAACACTTCCTGAGGTTAAAATATCTGTTTTATAGCTGGGTTTGGAAAACCCCACTGTTGCAAAGTTAAACACCAAACCTTAACACCAAACCAGCCTCCTTAGTGCAGGATGGAGTTGGCAAACAGTTGTTGTAACCACCTTCCATTCTGTGGAGAGAAGAAAAATTTAGAGGGAATGGAAGATCTGGAGAAATGGTCCTGTAGAGAATTAAGACTTTTAAAAGAAGTCTCTGATTGTTACAACTGGATATCTATGAGTTTTTCTTCAGGGGTTAAAAAGAAAAGAAAATTAGATTTTACAAAATATTTACATAGTTATAGCTAGCTAATTCATACATTTTGATTTTGTGTGCTTTCTCTCATTTTAGAAGGACTACTGATAGAAATGAATGGCATCACAGAGGAGATGTCAGAAATTTTCATTGTACATAGTTGTCCCATAATCTGCTGAAATGTGTAGTTCTGCCCATGAAGGTGATGCAAGGTGGGAGGGTAGAATGGGTCACTTTGGAATCAGTTCTTTTTGTCATCCCCAAATACCCTGAGGTACACACAGTTTTGAATGTACAATGGAATTCTATGCAGCAGAAAGAAAGAAGGAGTTCCTACCCTCTGTGACAGCATGGATGGAACTGGAGAGCATTATGCTAAGTGAAATAAGCCAGGAAGTGAAAGACAAATACCATATTATCTCATCTTTAATAGGAACCTAACCAACAAAACAAACAAACAAGCAAAATATAACCAAAGACACTGAAATTCAGAACAGACTGACAGTCACCAGAGGGGAGGGGGGAGGGAATTTCAGGGGAAAAGGGGAAGGGTTTGGAGCAACAAGTATAAAGGACACATGGATAAAAACTAGGGGGGTGGAAATGGGAGGGAGGTGGGGAGGGTTGGGGCGGTGGGCTGGGATGGGAGTAAAAGACAGAAAACTGTACAAGAACAACAATTAAAATAAAAAAATGTTATTAAAGTAAAAAAAGCAAAAATAAAAATAAATAATAAATAAATGCACATGAAACCATCAGGTTCATTAGGTCATCGCTTTTGTATATTTAACCAGTTCTTATGATAAAAATCAATGTGAAACACAATTTAATGTGAGGCCTACATTATCACACTGTCAAAGTCTAAAACAAAGCAAAACAAAATTCCTCTTGTGTTTCTTCCTGATATAAAAATCGATCTAAAAGGGGTGATAACAGAAGAGTAAAAGAAAGCTGCTATCTGAAACTGGTATCAAATAACCTATGCATAGCTTCTCATTAGGAATCTGTGTATTTTACAAAACATCAGAAGGTAGTTGTGGGCTCCTTAAGGCTGTATCCTGATGAATTTTTAAACAGCATACTCAGGCTGAGCTGCACTGGTCTATTCTATGAGTTCACTCTCTTGGTTATCTGTAGCTGCTTAGTAAAATACACCAAACTCAGCAGCTAAACAATAACCACTTTATTTACTTGCTCCTTTATTTCTGCTGTGTCTGCCATGCTGAGGTTGGAGACTCCACTTCTAGGGTGACCTTGGTCACTAGCTGTCAGGTTGCCATGGCTGTCACTGGAAGCTTGACAAGGCCCACTGCTGGGGCCTCAGTTCTTTTCTACATGTACCTGTTCATGTGATGAGGTTGGACTTCTCACTGCATAGCAGTGTAGGGTAGTCAGATCTTACATGATAGCAGGAACAAAAGCAGAATCCACAAAACAGACACACCATCATTCCTGCCTCATTCTGTTGGTCACAGAGCTGGTGTAGACTCAGGGAGAGGTATACAATCAGCATTTACCAGGGACCTGTAATGTCTGCTACACCAGCTCAGTGTGTTATAACTTAAGACCACTTTAAGCATTTTTCTTTGGGAATTAGATTTGTGTGCAAAGATGTGAAGTTGAAGCCCTACCACAGGGACCTGGGATGGTGTATGCCCATCCTAGTGAGCTGGAGAAAGGTGTGAGTCAGGGAGGGGTGTGGGGTTGGACATTTATGAGATGTTGAGCTAGCACTGTCCGAAAAACTGTTTTTAAAAATCCATACCATTACCTGTTCACATGCATAACATTCTATGGACAACATGATCTTTATTCACAGTTGAAGTTAATGTTTAGCATAAATTTTTGAATAATCCTCCCATTGTGAGCACAATGGGGCAAGCAATGGAGATTTTAGGTCCTCCATTTTGTTGGAAGAGTTATGGAAACTCGGGTAAAAAGTACGGCATACTGTTACCATTCAGCGTGTACACAGATCCTGTCTTCTAGCTAAGGAATAAATGTAACCCAGGAATTGAGAAAAATCTCTTTTATTAGAATTCAGACTTAAGTGTTACTGAATATATCTCCATCAAACATATCAAAATTTGGTAGTTTGTTACTTAACTCTCTCGAAATGTATCAGAGTTAAAGTCTCTACCCTTGTTAATGGGACTTTTAAAGCAGACTTGGAAACACGTACCCTAAAGCAGTATATCCACTGATCAAAGTTTCAGGACTTATAAGTCTCACAATCATTCCCAAAATTAAGATTTCCCTAGGGACTGCCCCACTTCTTGTAAGGGGTATTTCCTAATTTATGATAGTTTGTTAGTGAGGGCTCTGTAGCATCAAGGGAAATTGCTAATCATGTGTCACTTGAGTCATGACAAAATTAAGGTAGTCAACTATTCAGCATTCTCACTGTCCCACACTACATAAAATTTTATCATCATCGTTCCCATTTTTTTTCAAAAGAAAAATGGAAATATAAAAGAACTAATTATGAAAATTAGCAGAGCCTAGATTCAAACCTGTGCAGCATTATTTTCAGGTCTGAGTGCTTGCCTGCTCTCAGATGACCTGCAAACAGCACAGGACCAGAACTTGTGAAAAGGCAGGACTGTGATCTCATTCTGGATCTACTGGATCAGAAACTCAGTGGGAACTGGGGGTAGGGGAAGCAGAGAAGTAGGGCACTGGCTGTGATGTGTTTTCTCCCTCTTGGTGATTATGATGCAGGTTCAAGTGTGAGGCTTATTTGTTTTGACTTTTACTTCAACAAAAATGCTGTAAATCACAGGGTTTGTTGATTAATGCTATGAAGCCATAGGCTTCTCAAGGCATTTACTACTTAGCAGAGATCGATGTACTTCAGAGAAGTGATCCATACCCAGGGAACATTTCCAGGTATAGCTTGACTTAATAATCAAGTCTTTCACATTTGACTTGGAATCTGAATTTGCTCTGTATCCCGACTCTCTAGTTGGTTCTATGCTTCAGTTTTCTCATATTAAAGTATAGATAATGATGCTCACTTTTTTCCCTCACAGAAATAGTCTAAGAATTAATGGGCTATATTAAACTCTTTCAGTTCCTGGAAGAAGGGAAATACATAAATTCTGTATTAATATTTTAAGCAGGTTAACTTTTTCTATGTGAGTAAGTCCTTTGGCAATTAAACATGTTATCTTTCTCCAAAAGAATTTTTGGATTTTTAAAAATTGTCTTCTTTAAAGACATCAAACAGATTTTTTTCTTTCTAAGAGGTGAAGTTTTAATGGCTGCTGGTTTTACCAGTGATAGGAGGCAGTGCGATATCATCGCAGGAGCAGAAGGTTAGATATCTAGTAATGTCAAATTTAAGTTTTCCATGTTACTTTTAGGTGTAGAGATTAGGGTTGCCTCTTCCTGTTTCTTGGCCTCAGTTTATTAAATTGTGAAGGGTGACAATATAACATGGAGTTAAACATTGCAGGCCCTGGCTTCAAAGAATTGGGTGTGAATTCTGACCTGGCTGTTCACCAGCTGTGTGACGTCAGGTTAATTAAGTACCCTCTCTGACCTTTCATCTCCTCCTATATAATGAAGGTAGTGATAGGATTAAATAAGGTAATGAATCTAAAGTGCTTAGCTCAGTGTCTGGCTTTAAATGCTGGGTATTGTAATTATTAATAAAAATTCAGGTCTAGTATAGATGATTCCAAAGAGGCCTTGCTGCTTTGGAATTTTAGGACACTTTCTGGAATATTGTCCCAGAATTTTCAGATGCTTTCTTTCCTAAGAATTCAACATTCATCCTCATTATTGAGCACCTACTATGTGCCAGAACAATTCACAACAATAGGGCTACACTAAATAAAGGAAAAACTCCTTGCCTTTCTGCAATTTATGTGCTAGGGGAGCTTGTCTATCTTGAACTGTTCTAGGTACATGGAAGTGCTCAATATATCTGGGTTCCATTGAATGAAATTCCTCCTTTTTTGGACTGAAAAATCTTCAACAGCAACAGGAAGCTATTTTCCTTAGTCTTTACCTATTCGAAGGAATAAATTTGTCCCTTTGATAAGTGCCTTGCAACTTTATTTCTATGAGGTGATAGCTCACCTCTCAGTGAATGTGTAGAGAACTGTAGAAAGGAGGTAGGTGTCTCTACTTCATCTTGCCTGCACTAGGGGAAGACATAACAAATCAGGGTTGGGAAGGAGGACATGTCAGCTTGATTAACAGGAAGCAAAAGACATTTTGAAATCCATCTGTTTAGCTGTCGATCCCTGTTTGCTGCTTAAGAAGAAAAGGGTTTTGAAATGTGGCTTCCTGTCTGTATAGAGGTATTAATCTATCTAGGGGTCTGGGGAAATCTGAAATGATGCAGTTCACTCCTGTTGGGATGATAGTATTATAAAACCTTTTTGGATTCACACAGAAAATCTTCCTTCTGAGGCTTTGTCTCCATAGCATAGGACCAAGCAACTGTGCCAGGTTTCAGCTCATATAAACATCTTAGGCAGGAAGCAGTGTACTTCTTTCCTTTCTTATAACATAAATTAAACATCACAGCAGACATCAGCTGGAAAAGGTTACAGGAACCGAAGGCACTTCCAACACTTTTAATGCAGTCTGGCTGATGAGTTCCAAGGGTCAGTGAGATCACCAGCAGGTATGGAGCCCGGGGTGTTTACCAGCTGGCCCCACAGGCAAGCTAGGGCTTAGAGGGCCATCTCTGGCTCTGGATACTGTAGCACATCAAGTCCACTTAAGTCTGGAGACAGGACGTAAGAGCCTCATTATCAACTCGCAGCAGCACCAAACTGTGGGGAGAACAAGCTGGGAAGTGTTGGGCCCCGAGACCAGGCTGGGCCAGTGAGGGTAGTGGCCAGATCAGTGGCCAGACCTAGCAGAGGTTGTGCTAGGATGCTTGTCCTTGTGGAAGGGTTGTGCAGCTATGATGAGGCCTGCTATCAAAATAAGCTCAGGCCCAGATTTTTGGGCCAAACTGGAGACCAGTTTTTGTCCAAAGAAACGTCAGGCCATGGTGGATGTATTAGTTTCCTAGCATAGTCATAACAAATTACCACAACCTTGATGGCTGTGAGAGATATTTAATCTCTCACAGTTCTGGAAGGTAGAAGTCTGAGATGAAGGCAGGGCTGCTGCCTTTGAGTCTGAGGGAGAATCTGTTGCATATTTCTCTCCTCACTTCTGGTGGCTGCAGCAATCCTTGGTGTTCCTTGACTTGTGGATGAATCACTCCAACATTTGCCACCACCCCCACCACATCACCTTCTCCTCTTTGGATTTGTACCTGTTCTTGGACTTAGGGCCCACACAAAATTCAGGATGGTTTCACCTGGAGAATCTTAATTATATCCACAAAGACCCTTTTACCAAATAAAGTCAGCTGTATAGGCCTTGGGCTTGGTTAGGACTCAATCACACCATTTTTAGGACCACTATTGAACCCATTACAGTAGCTATAAAGTCAGAAAACTTGGATTTTAATCACAAGTAGTAATACGGTAATAGCTAGCTACACTTTTAAGAATTTTTACCATTTGTCAGGTACTCAGTCATGAATAACAAATATTTATTGAACATCTACTGTATGACAAGTACTAGTCTAGATTCTAGGATTTTAGTAATAAACAAAACTGGCAGAAACCTCATTTCTCATGGAGTCCACACTCTATTGGGGACACTGGAGGTAGACAGAAAATAGACCAAAGGACATGATATGTGGAGTGCTGAGTACTACAGAGAATGTGAGTTAGGAGAAGTAGATAGAAAGTGCTGGGGTACAAGAAGGGCTGCAGTTTTAAATAGGATGGTCTGAGAAAGGCTTAGTAAAAGCTGCAGTTGTAGCAAAGATTTTTAAGTAGGGCAGGGATGATCCTGGTAGACGCCTGGAGAAACAGGTAAGGACAGAGCAAGTACAAGGGATCTGAGGCTAGAGGATAAGTAAAGAGGCAAGCAAGGCAGAAGGGTAAGAGGGAAGTGACTGAAGTCAGAGAGATAGCAGAGGCCAAATCATGTATATGCTGGCTGTTCATTGTAAGGACTTTGGCATCACTCAGAGTGGAATGAGGAGCCACTGGGGATTTTGAGAAGAAATATAATGTGATTGCAGGATAACTTCTGCATCTGTAATGAAAACAGGCTCATGGGAGGCAAGGATAGAGCAAGGAGACTAGTGGCACTATTGTGCTAATGAAGGTCTGTGTACTCAGCCTCCAGGATGCTAGGCTCACACCTGGGAGAAGTGATGAGGTTCTATATGTATTCCAGAGCTGGAACTACTAGAATATGTTGACCTGAGGCATGAAAAAGGAGTGAACTATACTGCCAAGGTCATGGGCCTGAAAACTGGAGGCATTTAGTTAGATGGGCTAGTGCTAATTATTGTACATTCATTAGACAACCCACTACTCAGCCCTGTAAGGTCTGTAACATTATTATACCTGTTCAATAAATAAATAACCTGAGTTTTTCAAAACTTAACTAATATCATATAACTCATAAGTGTCTCAAATGAGATTTAGACCCAGGTCTAACTCCCAAAACCCCAATTTTTGCCTCTGTATAAAGTATTTTATTATCTATGGATTGTAACTGTTACTTGAGAATTAATGTAAAAATTATTTATAAACTACAATGTACTGTACAATTATGTATGGTATCTGTTGTCACATAATAAAATACTCCACACTTTGTCATGTAAATTGACAATGATTTATTATTACCTCTCGTGGTTCTGGAGGTTGACTGGGCTCAACATGGTGGTTCTGGCTTGGATCTCTCATGAAATGTCATTTATCTCATACTTCTTCACTTCATTTATTGTGTGTGATGCTGGCTGTTTGTTAAGACCTCAGCTGGAACTGTTGACTGGAAAACCTACACATGGTTTCTCTGCATGACCCTGGTTTCCTCACAGTATGGTAGCTGAGTTCCATGAGGAAGCATCCCTAAGAGAA
Organism: Anoura caudifer; assembly: GCA_004027475.1. Lineage (NCBI taxonomy): Eukaryota > Metazoa > Chordata > Mammalia > Chiroptera > Phyllostomidae > Anoura > Anoura caudifer. The sequence continues at coordinate 18,565 of PVKU01010755.1, read as the reverse complement.
AGAACCAGGTTGGAGTTGTATTGTCTTTCTGGAAAGTCATATAGAATAATTTCCTCCACACTCAATTGATCAAGAGAGTCACAGAGTTCCACCAAGTTCAAAAGAAGAGAGTGGACACCACCTCTTAATGTGGGACTTAGCAAAGTCACATATGAGTTACTTATTAAGAAAAAGATATGGGGTGAGACATATTGTTATGGCCATCATTGGAAAATAAAATTCATAACAAAGTAGAAGATAGTATTCCAAGGGAAGCTCAATTAAGGAAAAAGGACTTGACAAACTTAGATAGATTGGGCCCTGGGTTTAAGCCAGGCACAAGTAAAAGACGAGAGGAATTTAGGGCAAGTAACTAGAAACATCCACCCAGGGTTGCAGCATAGTAAGCATACACCATCACACAGCCATCGGATAATGGATGTCTGGGTCCACATCAGGAAAATTCTGCTTCTTGTTACATTTTATTCCTATTTTTTTATAATTTGTTTCTAAACTTATAAAAAGATCCCCAGGTAACAATGCTATCAAAAAAGTTAAAGCTATAGGGAAATATAACAGGAAAACAATTACCCATCATCCCACTACACAACTAGAGTCAATGAAAGTTTTCTGGTGCATAAGGGCTTAGGGTTTAGAAATCCCACTGACCTGGGTTTAAATTTTCTCACAGCTGAATAACTTTGGACAAGTTTCTTAACTTTTCTGTGCCTCAATTTCCAATATTCAAATGCTGATAATTATGAAATTATCCTATAATGTGGCGTAGAGGCTAAAAAAGAGCAAGTTCTCAATGCATGTTAGTTTGTAAAATCACTTTTAGATAAATATATCTTCTTTTACAAAAATGTTATCATTTACAAAAAAGCATGCATGTTTTATATCTGCTTTCTTTACTTAATTTCATCTTGAACAATTTTGTGTATGGCTCCAGAAACAACACCTGTATCATTGTCTTTATTAGATGCATACCTTCCTATTGCACAAGAAATACATTTTGTTTCTCTGCTTCTAATTATTGGATATTTAGCTTTTCCAAAATTAATTTTCACTTACTGTATATCATACTGCAACAATGAACTTAAATGCTTGCTTAATTACTTTCTGCTTGGCACATTTGATCAAAACACAAATAAATATTGACAAATTTATAGGTGTGGATTTACTAGGCCCAGACAGTCCTATTTAAGCTTTTTTGCTCTACTATTTTTTAAAATTTTATTGTTAGCCCTGGCTGGTGTAGCTCAGTGGATTGAGCGTGGCCTGTGAACCAAAGGATTGCAGTCTGATTCCCAGTCAGGGCACATGCCGGGGTTGCAGGCCAGTTCCTAGCAAGGGATGTACGAGAGGCAACCATACATTGATATTTCTCTCCCTCTCTCTTTCCCTTCCCCTTTAAAGATAAATAAATAAAATGTTTAAAATAATTATTAAAATAAATAAAATAAAATTTTATTGTTGTTCAAGAACAGTGTTTTTGCCTTTCCCTGAACAACACCCTCCCACCCCAGCCATCCCCACCTGCCTCCCCTGATTCTGCCCCACCTTGGTTTTGTCCATGTGTTCTTTATAGCTGTTCCTGAAAACCCTTCACCCTTTCCCCACAATTATCTCCTCCCATCTCCCCTCTGGTTACTGTCTGTTTATTCTTAATGTCAATGTCTCTGGTTATATTTTGCTTGCTTGCTGGTTTCATTGATTAGGTTCCATTTAAAGGTGAGATCATATGGTATTTATCTTAAACCACCTGGCTTATTTCACTTAGCATAATGCTCTCTAGGTCCACCCATGCTCTAAAAAATGGTAGGTGCTCCTTCTTTCTTTCTGCTGCATAGTAATCCATTGTATAAATGTACCATATCCTTTTGATCCATTCATTTGCTGATGGGCACTTAGGTTGCTTCTAGCATTTGGCTATTATAAATTGTGCTGCTATAAACATTGGGGTGCATAGGTTATTTTGGATTCATGTTTCAGGGTTCATAGAGTATAATCCTAACAGTGGAATTGCTGGGTCCAAAGGCAGTTCCATTTTTAGTTTTCTGAGGAAATTCCATACTGTTTTCCATAGTGGTTGTACCAGTCTGCATTCCCACCAACAGTGCACTAGGGTTCTCTTTTCTCCATAACCTCTCCAACACTTGTTGTTTGTTGATTTGTTTATGATGGCCATTCTCACTGGTGTGAAGTGGTATCTCATTGTGGTTTTAATTTACATCTCTCTGATGGCTAGCAATGCTGAGCATATTTTTATATATCTATGGACCCTCTGTATGTCCTCCTTGGAGACGTGTCTATTCAAGTCCTTTGCCCATTTTTAATTGGGTTCTCTCCCTCCTAGAGTGGAGTCATGGGAGCTCTTTATATATTTTGGAGATCAAACTCTTGTCCAAGGTATCATTGGCAAATATGTCACCCCATACACATAGTTCTTTTTTCACTTTAATGCTGTGATCTTTAGCCATGTAGGAACTTTTTATTTTGATGAGATCCCATTTGTTTATTCTTTCTTTTATGTCCCTTGTTTTAGGGGACATATCAGCAAAAATAATGCTGCATGGAATATCTGAGATTTTCCTGCCTATGTTCTTCTGAAGGACTTTTATTGTGTCAAGAATTATATTAAAGTCTTTTGTTCACCTTGAATTTATTCTTGTGTACAATGTAAGTTGGCACTCAAGTTTCACTTTTTTTTGCACATAGTTGTCCAGCCCTCCAAACACCATTGTTGAAGACAGTACTTTTACTCCATTTTATGCTGCTGCCCCATTTGACAAATAATAATTGACCATAGACACTTGTTTTTTTTCTGGCCTCTCCATTCTGTTACATTGGTCCATGTGTCTGTTCTTACACCAGTACCAGGCTGTTTTGAATAAGGTGTCCTGGTAATACAGTTTGATATCAGGTATTGTGATGCCTCCTACTTTGTCCTTCTTTCTCAAAATTGCTGCAGCTCTTTGGGGTCATATATGGTTCCATATAAATTTTTGAAATGTTTGTTCTATATCTGTGAAATATGCCATTTGTACTTTAATAGGAATTGCATTGAATCCATAAATGGCTTTGGGTAGTATGGCATTTTGATGATGTGAATTATTACAATCCATGAACATGGTAAATGCTTCCTTCCATTTATTTGTATCTTCCTTAATTTCTTTCTTCAATGTTGTATAGTTTTCTGAGTACAGGTCTTTTACATCCTTGGTTAGGTTTATTCTTAAGTGTTTTATTTTTCTTGTTGCTATATCAAATGGGATTCTTTTCCTGATTTCTGTTCTGATATTTTATTGTTGTTATAAAAAATGCTTTGATTTCTGAATATTGACTTGTATTCTGCTGTTTTGCCAAATTCATTTATTAAGTCAAGTAGATTTATGGTGGAGTCAATAGGATTTTCTATGTATACTATCATGTCATCTGCAAACAATGACAGTTTTATTCCTCCTTTCCAATTTGGTTATCATTTGTTTCTTTTTCTTGTCTTATTGCTGTGGCTAGGAGTTCCAATACTATCTTGAACACAAGTGGTGAAAGTGGACAATCTTGTCTTGTTACTCATCTTAGTGGGAAAGCTTTTAATTTTTGCCCATTGAGTATGATGTTGGCTATAGGTCTCTTGTATATGGCCTTTGTTAGTTGAGGAATGCTCTCTCTATTCCCACTTTGCTGAGTGTTTTTATCATAAATGGGTGCTGTACCTTATCAAATACTTTTTCTCCATCTACTTGCAGGATCATGTGATTTTTTTCTTTGCTTTTCATTATGTGATATATTATGTTTATTGATTTACAAATATTGTACCATCCTTTTATTCCTGGGATTAATACCACTTGATCATGTTATATGATCTTTTTAATGTATTGCTGGATGCTGTTTGTCAATATTTTGTTGAGGATTTTAGCATCTATGTTCATCAGCAATATTTGCCTGAACTTTTCTTTTTGCGTGTGTCTTTATCTGGTTTTGGGATTAGGATGATGCTGGCTTCATGAAAAAGAGCTAAAATCTTCTTGGATGTTTGTAATAGTCCATGAAGGATAGGGGTTAGCTTTTCCTTAAATGCGTTGTAGAAATCTCTGGTGAAACCATCTGGTCCAGGGCTTTTGTGTGTTGAGAGTTTTGTGTGTTTTGTTTTGAGAGTTTTTTGATTACTGCTTCAATTTCATCAGCTTCTATTGGTCTTTTCAGGCTTTCTGCTTCTTCTTCATTGAGTTTCAGAAGATTATATTTTTCTAGAAATTTGTCCATTTCACCTAGGTTTCCAAATTTCTTGGCATAGAGTTCTTTGTAGTAATTTCTTACAATCCTGTGTATTTCTGTAATATCAGTCGTAATCTCTCCTCTTTCACTTCTGATTGTGTTTATTTGTGTCCTCTCTTTTTTTCTTGATGAGTCTGCTTAAGGGCTTGTTGATATTTTTTATCTTTCTTGAGAACCAGCATCTGGATTTATTGATCCTTAGAATTATGTTTTAGTTTCTATGTCATTTAACACTGCTCTGATGTTTGTTATTTCCTTCCTTCTACTTGCTCTGGGTTGTCTTTGTTGTTCCTCCAGTTTTGGTAGGTGTAGGGTTAGGTTGTTTGTTTGAAATGCTTCTATCTTTTTAGGTACACCTGTATTGCTATGAACTTCCCTGTCAGGGATGTCTCCGCTGTGTCCCATAAGTTTTGGGTTGTTGTGAGATCATTTTCATTTGTTTATAGAAATTCTTTGATTTCTTCTTTGATCTCATTCTTGATCCATTCATTGTTTAATAGCATGACATTCAGTTTCTATGAGTTTGAGTGTTTCTGAAGTTTTTCCTTGAGGTTGGTTTCTAGTCAGTCCCTTGTGGTTGGGAAAGATGCTTGATATGATTTCTATTTTCTTGAATTTGTTGAGGGTTGTTTTGTGTCCTATCATGTGGTCTCTCTTTGAAAATGTTCCATGTGCATTTGAAATGAATGTGTACTTTGTTTCTTTGGGATGAAAGGTTCTCTCTCTCTCTCTCTCTCTCTCTCTCTCTCTCTCTCTCTCTATATATATATATATATATATATATATATATATATATATATATATATATATATATATAATCAGTTAAGTCCAATTAATCTGGGACATTGTTAAATGCTGCACTATCTTTGCTGATATTTTGTTTGGGAGATCTCTCCATTATTGGGAGTGGAGTGTTGAAATCCCTTACTATAATTGTGTTGCTGTCAATATCTTTCTTGAAGTCCTCCAGGATTTTATTTATGTATTTGTGTGCTCCTATGTTGGGTGCATATATATTTACAATGTTTATGTCTTCGTGATGGATTCTTCCCTTCAGTATTATGAAATGACATTCTGGCTCACTTTTTATGACCCTTTTTTATTGTATTTTGTCTGATATGAGTATTGCTACCCCAGTGTTTTTCTCTGACCTTTCACTTGGAATACTTGTTTCCAGCCCTTCACTTTCAGTCTGTGTAGGTATTTTGATCTGAGGTGGGTCTCTTATAGGCAGCATATGTGTGGGTCATGATTTCTTATCTATTCAGCTATTCTATATCTTTTGATTGGACCATTTAATCCATTTATATTTAAGGTTATTATTGATAGACACTTACTCATTGCCATTTTCTCGTACCTGTGTTCCTCTCTCTCACACTCTTTTTTTTTTTCTTTTTCTTAAAGGAGACCCTTCAACATTTCTTGCAGAGCTGGTTTGGAGAAGGTCTATTCTTCGAGGCTTCTTTTGTCTGGGAAGCTCCTTATTTGGCTTTCCATTTGAATTGAGAGCCTTGCTGGATAGAGTAGTCTTGGTTGCAGGCCTTTGTTTTTCACTACTTGGACTATTTGTTGCCATTCTCTTCTGGCTTGGAGTGTTTCCATTGAGTAGTTAGCTGCTAGTCTTATTGGTGCTCCCTTGCATGTTACTTCCTGTTTCTCCCTTGCTGCCTTTAAGAGTCTCTCTTTGTCTTGGAATTTTGCCATTTTAATGATGTGACTTGAAGTGGGCCTCTTCGGGTTCCACTTGATTGCAACTCTCTGTGTTTCCTGCACTTGTGTAACTTTTTCTCTCATCAAATTAGGGAAGTTTTTCATAATTACTTTTTCAAATAGGTATTCTATTCCTTGCTCTTCTTCTCCTGCTGGTATCCTTATTATACAGATATTTCTACATTTCATGCAGTTCTGCAGTTCCCTTAGAACCTCTTCATTCTTTCTGAGTCTCTTTTCCTTTTCTTGCCCCTTATAGGTATTTTCTTCTACCTTGTCCTCCAGCTCCCTGATTTAATCCTCTGTTTCACCTAGTATGCTTGTAATTCCTTCCAGTGTGTTTTTATTTCTGGGATTTTATTGTTCATTTCTTCCTGGTTTTTGATTATAGTTTCTATTTCCTTTTTCATACTATTGTAGTTCTCACTCATTTCCTTGTAGTTGTCTGTGAGTTCCCTGAGCATCCCTATAACCATTATTTTGAATTCTATTTTGAATGTGGCTGATAGTTTGACTTCCTCCATTTCATTTAACTCTTCTAATGGGGAGTCTTCCACTCCTTTTGATTGCATGTTCTTTTATTGTCTCTCCATTTTAGGTGACTCTTATTGTTTGTTTCTGTGGTTCCTGATGTTTCACTTTGATAGCTGTGAACTTCTATGCTAGGCATTCTACAGAGTTCAGTGGTATGGTCTCTTTGATCTCCTTGTTTGGATGCTCTAAGTATGCCCTTTCTTCTATTTGTGTGAGTTCTGTAGTTGTATTTGGGTTTTTACCAGTTGGTGATTTGTTTGTTGGTGGTTTCTCCCCTCCAGCAGGTATACTGAGGTTCGCAGCTCCTACCTATTCTTGTATGTGATCAGTGGCACATGGTAGGCAAAATAGATTAAGACAGGGGGAGACTATTCTATGGGATTTAAAGTACCAGCAAGTAGAGAAGAGATAGGAGAGTCTCTGGATAAGTATAGCATTTACTGTGATATTTAATGCAACTAGCCACTTTTTATAAAATGTGAAAGAGAAATAAGACCTTTGTTAGAGGGGAGAAGGATTGTGTGAGCTGATTCCAGAAAACAGAGCACTTGTGCAAGATTAGATGATGAGATATAGTGAGAGTAAAGGTTAGAAAATAGGCATAGTGTGTGAGAGAATAGAATTAACAACAACAATAAAACCACTCAGGAATCAATGAAGTGGGCTAAGAGCAGGGAGGGGTGCTGTGTAGTATTTACAATTATAAGGTACAGCAATTATTTACAATAGTATTGGCACAATAATAATATGACAAGAAACATGTGATTTGGATAATCAGAATAGAAAGTACACAATCAAGAATAGTGTGTTATTGGAATAAGAGTGAAGTGAAAGAAGGAAAATTAAAATACAATAAAGAGAAAAGGATAACCAGTTAAACAATGCAATTAAACAGAAAAATACAACAGAAAATTGAACATAAAGAAGAGGAAAATACTCATAAAATAAAAGTAGTAAAAATAATGAAAAAATAATAGAAATAAACAGAAAATGCCGTTCTATGGGATAGCAAAGTTACATTTTTCTCAGTTTCTCAATTTTGGGGGTTAGCCTTGTGTTCCCCTTTGGATCTGTCTCTGGACCTTTCATAATTCCATGTCTTATTGTGTCACTTGGGGGAAGAAAAAAGGAAAAAATGGGAGATGAAAGAAGAAAAATAGCCTCCTCCTGACTTTAATTCTGTTGAGCAAGTTCCGCTGGTCTTCCTACAGACCACAGGAAGAAGGGGGCTGGGTTTCGCTTTTCTCCCTTCCTATGGGTTTGCAAGTATGGGGGCCAGGTCTGGGCTGCAATATTCACAGTTGCCCAGCCTCCAGCCCAGGCCTTCTGTGAGCTGCCAGGAATCCACTGTCCATCTGTGCCAGGCCTGCACTTCTAATTCACCAGTTGCCCTGGGGTCTGTGTGGTGCATCTCCTCCTTGTTCTTTTCAAGCCCACTGTGCCTGGATCCCACCACCAGACAAGAAGTGCCAGTTAGCCTTCTGGGTGCATGGCACCACTCAGTGTCTAGGTGAGCAGCACCAGTTGAGTGCTGGCATGTGGCTCAAATCAGTCACTTAGTGTCTTGGCTAGCAGTGTGAATCAAGCTCAGGCATGTGGCTCACATCAACCATTCAGTCTCCAGGTGAGCAGCATAAGTTAAGCATGGGTACAGAGCTCAAATCACCCTTGGGAACAGCCAGCTGCTCGGGGAGATTTCCTTACAAAGCACCTGCATGCCATTCTTAACAAGCACATGACTTTTCACACAGCATAACTTTCTAACCAGTCTGGAGACTATCTGGGTCAGGGTCTGATACAGCCCAACTCTTCTCCCTTCTCCAGGTGTTGCCCAGCTCCCCACCTTCACTGGTAATGACCTAGGTGGCATCTGCAGTCCCAGCAGGTATATACCAACTCTTTTTGTGTCCCACTTTGTCTCTATTCCCCACAGCAATATACAACATCCAGGTCCCTCCTGGTGCTGTGTTATCCTCCCTGCTCTTGTTGGGGAGGGAGCTAGTCCCTATTTAAGTTTTAAAAAATTATATTTTGTTATGAAAAATTGCAAACTAACATAGAATTAGAAAGGATCATATAAAGAACACATATATATGGCCAGCACACATATTTAACCTTTTAACATTTTGCCATATATCCATGATCTATGTTTTTTCAAGTATTTGAAAATAAAACACATTTATTATGACACTTTGCCCTAATACTATAGTGTGTCTCATAAAAATGATGACATTTTCCAATACAACCATCATACCATTATCATACAGAAAATTAAGTATAATTCCCTAATAAAATCAAATACAGTTTGTTTTAATTTTTTTTAATTATCCAAAGTGCCTTTTATAGTATCTTTTTTTCCAATAAGGACTTAGTGAAGAACCTGAATGACCTTTGGTTGTTCCAGTATATTAAGGTCTTTTAATCCAAATTATTCCTTATCATCTTTTATTTTCCCCTTTGACATTGACTTATTGAAGAGCCCAAACTGGTTGATCTTTCCCCCTTCTGGCTATTAAAAACCTCTGCTTGAAAGAAAATTCTCAGATGTGAAATTATTGGACCAAAAGACCATCCTGGTTATAGGTGTGCGCTCTTGGTGTGAGCACTTGATAGCCTGCTATACCAAGCCTGCTCCAAAGCCAAGCCCTGCTAGATACACAGAGGACCTTAATTGTAAAGGTTGTCTTTGGCAGGCCACTGGGGATGCCTCTCTCTTCCAGCAGGGATTCAGGGGTCTGTTAATCAGTACCAAGTTTCTAAGGACAAGGGTATCACTCTAAATTAGTACCAGAAATGACAATCTGGTTTACTGGAAAAGGTGGCTTGAAGTTGAACATGAGAAAAGATGCTTTGAGGATTTAATTCTACTCCAACTTCAGAGGTCAGTGAGTCTCTCCTGGATACATTTCTGTACTGCTGATGGAAAGGCTGAGAGAAGATCTTAACAGTCACAGATTTGTGTGAAATCCTGTTTCTGCTTGTTACTAGGGTAACCTGTTACCTTGGAAAAGCCACTTATAATTCTGTTCTATTTGGCATTCTGATATGTGCAAGGAGCTGTGTCCTTTCTGATGGGCCTACCTGTCTTACATACTACTGAATTGCAAAGATACTGCCACAGAGCAATAGGCAGATCTTTTAACCTCCAAGACAGGGCTTCTACAGACATTTATATACATAAGGATCACCTGGAAGGCAGGCAGGGCTTGCAACTATCAGGATTCCTCTGAGACTCTGATTCATTAACTGAGGCTTGAGAATATACTTTTCAATAGGCATCCTAAGAGATATTGATAAAATATCCTTTAGGATTTTTCAGGGACCATATTTGAATAAACTTTATGCCAGACCCTCAGTTTAATTGTCAGGAATAGATAACACTTTATAGCAATTTGCTGTGTTTCTTAGACACCCTTCTAACTACTTTATACACATTAACTCAATTGTTACAGCCATGCTCTGAATGAGGTACAAGTTACTATTTGCATCTATCTCCATAATTTACAGATGAGAAAACTGAGATGCAGAGAGGTTAAGTAACTTGCACAAGGTTCACAGTGCTGTAAGTAACAAAGTCAAGATATGATAATACATATCTTAAGTTGATTTGAAATTAACAATTTTTTAGAGTAAGAGGTTACTTTTATTTGGTGGTATGTAAGAAATACTTCCCATTATGGTCAAAGTGGTATGTATAAAAACAATTTGTCATTCTATTGAAACTGAGCTTGACTATGTAGAGAGTAGATGAATGCTTGGAAAATAGAGAATACTCAATGCATACTTGTTGAGTGAATGAATGCATGTATTTTTATGTTTTCCAATACGCTGTAACTATTAGTCCTTGAGAATTTCCACTGATGACATATTTCTACCTGTCCTCTCCAGCTTTTTCTTCCTGTCTAGACCTGCTATGCCCATACAATATCACCAGGCTGGAGGTCCAGCTATTCAGTCATGGCGACCAAGGGACCTTGCTGCCTTTGTTTTCTCCTATTTGTCCTGATAGAGTGTAGGTAAAACTTTGACTGGAGCTCTTCAATGCAGAGTTCTGGTATTGATTGAGTCATTGGTCATTATGAGACAAGAACCTGGTCCCCTTAGTTACTTAAGGCTTCTAATTTGTTTTCATAAAATATGTTCTTTAAAAGCACAGGCTTGGGTTCAAATTTCAGGTCTGACATTAGGGAAATGTATTAAATTCTTTTTTTTTTACCCTTCCTTCCTTCCTTCCTTCCTTCCTTCCTTCCTTCCTTCCTTCCTTCCTTCCTTCCTTCCTTCCTTCCTTCCTTCTATTGTTAGTTAGTCAAAGTTGTCCCATCTTTTCCCCCTTGTTCACTTCTACCATGTCCCCCCCATAGCCACAGTCAATACCCCCATTGTTCATGCCTATGAGTCCTCTATTCATGTTCCTTTGCTTGCCCCTTCTCCTTCTTTCCCCCGTTATCACCCTCCCACCTACCCTCTGGTCACTTTCAGTTTGTTCTTTATTTCCAAATCTCTGGTTCTATTTTGCTAATTTGTTTGTTTTGTTGATTAGGTTCCACTTATAGGTGAAATCGTATGGTATCTGTCTTTCACCAACTGGCTTATTTCACTTAGCATAATACTCTCCAGTTCCATACATGCTGCCCTGAAGGATAGGACCTTGTTCTTTCTTTCTGCAGCAGAGTATTCCATTTTATAAATGTACCACAGTTTTTGGATCTATTCATTTATTGGTGGGCGCTTAAGCTGTTTACAACACTTGGCTATTCTGAATTCTGCTTCTGTAAATATCGGGCTACATAGGTTCTTTTGAATTGGTGTCTCAGGATGCTTAGAGTATAATTCCAGCAGTGGAATTGCTGTATCAAAAGGCAGTTCCATTTTAAGTTTTCTGAGGAAATTCCATAATGTTTTCCATAGTGGCTGCCCCAGACTGTATTCCCACCAAGAGTGTTCTAGGGTTCCCTTTTCCCCACAGCCTCACGAGTTCTTATTTGTTGACTTGGTTATGAATGCCATTCTGACCAGTGTGAAGTGGTAGCTCATTGTGGTATTAATTTGCTTCTCTCTGATGGCTCTGATGGCTAGTAATGCTGAGCATCCTTTGATGTCTCTGAGCCCTCTGTATGTCCTTGGAGAAGTGTCTGTTCAAGACCTTTGCCCATTTTTAAATTGGGTTGTTTGTCTTCCTGGTGTGGAGTCATGTGAATTCTTTATAGATTTTGAATGTCAAACCCTTGTATAACATATTATTGGCAAATATGTTTTCCCATATGATTGGCCCCCTTCCCATTTTGTTGATGTTTTCTTTAGCCCTGCAGAAGCTTTTTAGTTTGATGTACTTCCATTTGTTTATTCTATCTTTTATATCACTTACCCTAGGGATGTATAGGTGAAAATATTGATGCATGGGATATCTGAAATTTTCCTGCCTATGTTTTCCTCTAGGACTTTTATGATGTTATGTCTTTTATCCATGTTGAGTTTATTTTGATGCATGGTATAAATCGGTGGTCTAGTTTCATTTCTTTCTGTACTTTTTCAGCTCTCCCAACAAAATTTATTGAAGAGGCTATTTTTATTCCATTTTATTTTCCTGCTCTTTGTCAAATATTAACCAAACATATTGACATGGGTTTATTTCTGGCCTCTCTATTCTGTTCCATTGGTCTATGTATCTGTTCTTATGCCAGTACCAGACTCTTGATTATACTGGCCTTATAGTATAGCTTGATATCAGGTACTGTGATCCCTCCTACATTTTTCTTCTTTCTTGAAATTTCTGAGGCTATCTGGGGTCATTTATGATTCCATATAAATATTTTTGAAAATATAAATATTTTTGAAATATTTTTGTATATCTGTGAAATATGTCATTGGCATTTTGGTCGGGATTGTGTTGTATCTATAAATTGCTCTAGGTAGTATGGATATTTTAATGGTGTTAATTCTTCCAATCCATGAACAAGGTATATGCTTCCATTTATTTGTGCCTTCCTTAATTTCTTTCTTTAGTATTGTGTAGTTTTCTGAGTAGAGGTCTTTCACCTCATTCATTAAGTTTATTCCCAAGTGTTTCATATTTCTGTTGTATAGTAAATGGGATTTCCCCCAATTTCTGTTTCTGTTATTTCATTGTTGATGTATAAAAATGCCATCAATTTCTGAATGTTGATTTGTATCCCATTGTTTTGCCAAATTCATTTATTAGGCAGAGTAGTTTTTTGGTGGAATCTACAGGGTTTTCTATGTACATTATCATGTCATCTGCAAATAGTGACAGGTTTACTTCCTGCTTTCCAATTTGTATGCCTTTTATTTCTTTTTCTTGTCTGATTGCTGTGGCTAGGGGTTCCAATACTATCTTGAATAGAAGTGGTGAAAGTAGATACCTTTGTCTTATGCCTAATTTTAGAGGGAAAGTTTTAGTTTTTGCCCATTGCATATGATGTGGTCTGTAGGTTTCTCGTGTATGGCTTTTATTATGTTGAGGTATGCTCCCTCTATTCCCACTTTGCTGATTGCTTTTATTATATGTGGGTACTGTACCTTACCAAATGTTTTTTCAGCATCTATCTATTTATATGATCAGGTGGTTTTTGTCTTCCATATTGTTTATGTAGTGTATTACATTTTTTGATTTTGAATATTGTACCATCCTTGCATCCCTGGGATGAATCCCATCTGATCATGTTGTATGATCTTTTAATGTATTGCTGGATCTGATTTGTCAATATTTTGTTGAGGATTTAGCATCTATGTTTATCAGTAATATTACATCTAGTTTTTGTTGTTGTTGTTGTGTTTTTATCTGGTTTTGGAATTAGGATAATACTGGCCTCATAAAAGTTTGGGGGTATTTCATCTTCTTGGATTTTTTTTACAATAGTTTGACAAGAATTTGGGTTAGCTCTTCTCTAAATGTTTGGTAAAATTCTCCTTTTAATCTGTCCAACTTAGGGCATTTACAGGCCAGAGTTTTTTGATTACTGCTTCAATTTCAGTAGCTGATATCTTTCTGTTCAGGCTTTTTGCTTCTTCTTGACTCAGTTTTGGAGGATTATATATTTCTAGAAATTTGCCCATTTTCCCAGGCTTTCATTTCTTGGCATGTTGTTGTTCATAGTAATTTCTTACGATCTTTTGTATTTCTGTCATAACAGTTGCAATCTCTCCTCTTTCATTTCTAATTTTATTTATTTGGGTCACCTCTCTTTTTTTTTCTTGATGAGTCTGGTTGAAGGCTTATTAATTTTGTTATCTTTTCAAAGAACTAGATTGTGGATTTATCGATCCTTTAGATTGTCCTTTAGTCTCCATGTCATTTCATTCTATTCTGATCTTGGTTATTTCCTTCCTTCTACTTGCTCTTGGCTTTCTTTGTTGTTGTTCCTCTAATGTTTGGAGATTTAAGGTTAGGTAATTTATCTAAAATTTTTCTGTCTTCTTTATGTAGCTCTGTATTGCTATGTACTTCCCTCTCAAGATGTCCTTCACTGTGTCCCACAGGTTTTGGGCTATTGTGGGTTCATTTTCATTTGTTACGAATCACTTTTTTATTTCTTCCTTGATCTCACTGTTTACCCATTCATTGTTCAATAATACATTATTCAGTCTGCATGCATTTGTCTACTTTTGAGTTTTTTTCTTGAGTTTGGTATCTAATTTCAAGCCCTTGTGATATGAGAAAATACTTGATATTATTTCAATTTTCTTGAATTTGTTGAGGATTGGTTTGTGTCCTATTGTGTGGTCAATCTTTGATAATGTTCCATGTGCATTTGAAAAGAATGTATGTTTTGCTTCTTTGGGGTGAAAAGTTCTGTATTTACCAGTTAAATCCATTTGATCTAGCATGTCGTCAGTGCCACAATATCCTTGATGATTCTTTGTTTGGAAGATCTGTCCATTGTGGACAGGGGTGTTAAAATACTGTACTATGAGTATGTTGTTGTCTATATTTTTCTTAAGTCCTCCAAGATTTTTCTTACATAGTTAGATGTTCCTATGTTGGGTTCATATATGTTTACAATATTTATAGCTTCCTAATGGATTCTTCACTTTAGAGTTATGAAATTACCTTTGTCTCTTTTTATGGCCTTTGTTTTGAAATCTATTTTGCCTGATAAAAGTATTATTACCCAGGCTTTTTTCCCCCATCCGTTTGCTTGTTCTCCAACCTTTCACTTTTCAATCTGTGTAGTTTCTTTGTTCTGTAGTGAGTCTCTTATAGACAGCATATAAGTGGGTAATGTTTTCTTTTCCACTCAGCTACCCTATGTCTTTTGTTTAGAGTGTTTAATCTATTTACATTTAATGTTACTACTGGATGTTGGGAACCACCCTGCCTGGTTTCAGGAACTGCAACCCTCCCCCCACCATGGCTAAGGCTGAGTCAACAGCCTTCTGACCATAAGACACTAAGGAGACAAAGCTTATCTCTCTGGCAGGAGCACCACTTCTGCTCCTTTTACTTCATCCATAACTGGCCCCCAATGCTTGATCGGTTAGCCAATGATGGGTAAGATTCCCCAAGGGAGGAACAACCTAAGACAGGCATGATCTTGTGGAGACCCCAAGGAAGGACTTGGGGGGCTACATCGAAAGGGGGTGATGGACTCTCAGCTTTGACATAGCCTGAGTCCTCATTCTGTCTGTGAGAAGTGTCCTAATCTCTTAGCTGCCTTACTTCCCCTGCCCTACATAAGCCTGAGACAATGCCTTAAGCCTGAAACAATGATGGTGATGGGTATCACCATGTGATGGAAAGGGCAGGTTCCCTAGGAGAATCAGGCCTAGGAAAGAATATGTAAAATCCTGTGAAACCTGTTTTGTTTAGAATGCTCTCAATTAAATGATAAGGGTCCAAGCAAGAAGTGAGTTTGTTCCTCAAAGTTTTATGGCTCTTTACCTAACAGACCCTAACTCAGAATAAGCCTTAGTAGTTCTTTGTATACTGTCTATTGTTTGGTCCTTACTGTCTGACAGTGATTAATGAGCTTTACCTGTATTCCTGTGCAAATTAAACCCAATAAAAGCCTGTCAGGCTAAGGGCACAGGGGTGGTCCCCTCTTGAGAGAGTGGCCATGCCTTCCCTTTTCCTCCACAGGACCCAGTAGTACATGTGAACTTGTCTTGTATCTCATCCACATCTCTGTGGACATGGTGGGCCAGTGTCTGCATCAACTAGAAAGTATTTATTCATTGCCGTTTTTTCCTTTGTATCTGTTTCCTTTGTATCTGTATCTGAAGGTATCATGGATACCTTCATCTACTTAAAGTAGTCCCTGTGTGACCCTGACTCAGAATAAGCCCTTATAGTTCTTTGAATGTTATCTATTCCTTGATCATACTGCCTGACAATGATTGATAAGCTTTATATATATGCCCTCTATTCCTATGCAAACTAAACCCAATAAAAGCCCAAGAGAAGTGGTGCTTGGGTCCCTTCTCCTCTGAGAGATTGCCAGCCTTTTCTCCCCAAGCATATCATGTCTTGGTAGATATATTCTCATCTGTGGTGGCTGGGAAAGTTCTACGGGATGCAGATGCTCTAGGGTTGCACTTTATTCAGTTTGTGTGGACTTTCTCATTATACTTGGGCTTTACTTTTTAGTGGGTTCTCCCCTCCAGTGGGCTTACTGGCATTCAGTGATATTACCAGACAACCAAAGCTACACCAGCAGAAACAACCCCACTATCACATCAGCAATCTTGACCACAATTGAGCTAAGATTAATATAGGTGAAGAGAGATTGCTGATATCATAAGATATGACAAAGGGAATATAAGATAACTAAAAGAGGTGATAATGTTATTGAGTGGTAAAAGGGAGGAAAATTGATAACAGTTGGGATAGAACTGATCCCAAGGCGAGGAAAAGGAGAGAACAAAATTTAAAACATAAGTAAAACAAGAAAGGTTGATGGGAACAATGGGGTAAGAAAAGGGAAAAGTATACTATGAGGTTTGAAGTACAATTGAAAGGGTATTGGACTAACAGGGGCAAAACTGCAGAAAAACCACAGCAGGGTTGATGGCAATGACAGCTGAGTGAAGTTTAATAAAGGTGGAACAGGGCATTTTGACTTCTGACCAAGGTAGAAGTGTAGCTGGCCATGCTGAGTCTCCTCACACAACCAAGATTAAGGACAACAAAAATATAGAACCAAAAAAAAAAAAAGAAAAAGAAAGAAAGAAAGAAAGAAAGAAAGAAAGAAAGAAAGAAAGAAAGCCCAACCAGGACAGAGAGAAAATCTGAATAGTGTGGGAATCTGACAACATTCACCCAGACCAGTAAGAGGGGTAGAGTTAGCGGCCAGCAGAGTCCACAGCCAGAGGGAGTCAGGTTGAAGCGCTGGGTGCACTGTCACCCCAGGTGCGCAGGCTGCGACAGCTTGCCAAACGGGAGCAGACCCAGTGATGTGTGCAAGGTGGCTGACCGTGGACACAAATTTGTGCACAGATAAACCAGGCAAAAATGGGCAAAGGACAGACTGAATGATACAGGGCCGCAGCGCCGGGAAGTGAAGCCTAGAAGCATCCATTGAAAATACTTGTGGGGGCTGAGGTGCCAGGAGGGAGTCTCAGCCTCATAGAAGAGTTTGTTGGGGAGACCCACGGGGTCCTGGATCATGCACAGACCCACCCACATGGAGGTCAGCACCAGAGGGGCCCAATTTGATGAGGGAAGGAGGCTGAGGAGACTGGAATCCATGAAAAAGTGCAGAGCAAGCGCCATTGTCTCCTCTCAGACCCCGCCTCCACAGCTAACATTACAACCCAGAGACTGGTCTGCCCCACCCTGGGGAATGCCTAAGGCTCCGCCCCTTACTATGTAACAGTCACGACCAGACAAAACCAAAAAGACCAAAACCAAGGATGGCTCAGATGGGAGAGCAGACCAGGACCCTGGAGCTGATTCACATGAGCGACCAGGAAGTGGTCAGCCTATCAGATGCAGAGCTCATAGCACTGGTAGCCAACCAATCAGAGACACAGTTCAAAACTCTGGTGATTAGGAAGCTCACAGAATTGGTTGACTTTGGTCACAAATTAGAGGAACAAATGGAGGCTACAATAAGTGAAATGAAGAAAAACGCACAGGGAAACTAATAGTGATGGGAGGAAAACTGGGACTCAAATTAATGGAGTGGACCAGAAGGAAGAAAGAAACAACCAAACAGAAAAGAATGAAGAAACAAGAATTCAAAAAACTGAAGAGAGGTTTAAGAACCTCCAGGACATCTTTAAACATCCCAGCATCTGAATTATCCAGAAGGGGAAGAGGAAGAGCAATAAGTGGAAAACTTATTTGAATAAATAATAAAAGAGAACTTCCCCAATCTGGCAAAGGAAATAGACTTCCAGGAAGTCCAGGAAGCTCAGAGAGTCCCAAAGAAGTTGGACCCAAGGAGGAACACACCAATGCACATTACAATTCCATTAGCCAAGATTAAAATGAAGGAGAGATTTCTAGAAGCAGCAAGGGATAAGGGCACAGTAACCTACAAAGGAGTTCCCATCAGACTGTCAGCTGATTTCTCAAAAGAGACCTTACAGGCAAGAAGGGGCTGGAAAGAAGTATTCCAAGTCATGAAAGTCAAGGACCTACATCCAAGATTGCTCTATCCAGTGAAGCTGACATTTAGAATGGAAGGGAAGATAAAGTGCTTCTCAGATAAGGTGAAGTTAAAGGAGTTCATCATCACCAAGCCCTTATTATATGAAATGCTAAAGGGACTTATCTAAGAAAAAGAAGATAAAAAATAGGACAGTAAAAAGAGCAAACTCACAGATATTAACAACCACACCTAAAACAGAAGCAAAGTAAGCAAACAGCTAGACCAGGAGCAGGAACACAGAAATGGAGAACACATGGAGGGTTTGCAATAAGGGAGTGGGAGGAGGAGAGAGGGAGAAAAGGTACAGAGAATAAGTAGCATAGATGGTGGGTAGAAAATAGACAGGGGGAGGGCAAGAATAGTATGGGAAATGTAGAAGCTAAAGAACTTATGACACATGGACATGAACTAAAGGGGGGAATGTGGGTGGGAGGGGGTGTGCTGTTTGC